>SEMN01001953.1:0-19352 GCA_005408345.1 Macquaria australasica | reverse complement strand
GCGTCCAGCGGAGTTCTGCTCACACTGTTTTTGACCTGTGCGCGTGCGTGCGTCACACATAAACACCTTTATTTTGATTTTTGCAGTGAGTGTGTGTGTGTGTGTGCGCGCGCGTGTGTTGTGGGTGTGCACGCGCGCGTCCACGCCCCCCGTCCAGCGTCCGCACGCGCCAGATCAATGAGGATGGATTTATTTTAGATTTCAAGATTCTGTGATCGCGTTTGTTTTTACCGGATGGATATTAAATCTAAAACAATAGAACTGGACTTAACTCCACAGAAGAAGAGCAAAAGGTGAGTTTAAAAATATATTATGATATTTACTGCAGTTTTTGTGTTTTTTCTAATCCTCTAACGTCCCGCTGAAGGTCCGACACTCTGTGATCCTCCTGCAGGTGCTAATATCAAAACACCGTAAACTTCCTAAAATATTCCCTCAAAATGTTCCTAACATGCAAAGTGTCGGGACGTCCCTGTAAAACTTCCTCTTTGATACTTTTGTGACTTTTATTGCAGTTTTTGTGGTTGTGTCACCTGCAGTATTTCTCAAATGTTCTTATGGTACAGCTTGTACTGCAAGAGGAATACTACTAAGTTGTTGTGTGTATTCATTTGTCCTGTAGTATTCCTGCAGACGCTGTACTTATATTAAAATATAACAACACCAGTAAATTCTGTAGCAGCACTTTATATTAGTTTTTCTTGTTTTTTACTTTATCAGTAATATTTCTGCTGGAAATACGTATAATATTCCTGTAAAGTTCAACATGGCGTCGCATAGAGTAACATTTCTATAATATTTCCACAGTTTGCAGCACTTAAAGATTCTAAAGTATTAATAATATTTCTGCTGTACTTTCAGGACGTCCCTGTGAAATTCATCTTCAGCAGTTTTTGACTTTTATCGTTATTTTGAGTAACTGACTTTGTTTAATCCAGAAAATTCACCACCTGACACGTCAGAGTACTTTCATCTCACGGATGCAGGTATTTAAAACTGCAACATCAGCAGATATTTGTGTTTCGTCCAAATATTTCCAGACCTCCCGGAGTGTTCCTGAACGTAACCAAACTCCGTTAAAAAAATCCAGTTTTGTGCTGATTTCAGGGCTCAGATTTAAGCTCCTCGTCCACATTTTCAGACGTCCTCGAACAGTCTGACCCAGTTTTTGGCTGGTGGTACCATGTGATCTGTTTCAGTTCTGTCCCGTGACGCCTAATTAACCCCTTATCCTCCGGACCACTTAACGAACCTCCATCAGCCAATTAACCCTAATTAACGGAGACAGGAAGTGGAGCTGCTGCAGGTGGAACATGTTCTGTTCTGTTCTTCAGCAGCAAATGAACACCAGTTGATCAATATATATCATGTGGTGACGCGATACTCCTGCCAGTGGTTTCTTGCTGTTCCATTGGTCAACAGTTGGTGGCGGTAACGCAGCAATGCGCCAATAAAGGCGGTGAAGAAGAAGACTGTTCGCAGGTTAGCGAGACTGTAAACGATGCTGAGTTCAAACTTCATAAATCGCTTGTTTTTCAGTTTTTGATGCTCGGTGCGAAACACCAGCTGTCAGTCAGCCGTCTGATGTTTGAGTTCATTCATTTTATACATAAAATAAAATAATAAATAAAAACACACGAAGAAACAGAAATCTCCAGGAAATTTGGACTCATTTCTGCCAACAAATTTCCCAGCGAGCAAATCCAGCTGTGTGGGTGTGTGTGTGTGTGTGTGTGGGGGGGGGGGGGGTTGATGGATGAGCATGGTCACCACACACAGCTGTCCTTCAATAGTCTGGAGATAAGAGCTGTTATTGAAATCCCAGCTCCCTAACAGCCATCAATCACTGTGTGTGTGTGTGTGTGTGTGTGTTCGTCCAACAGTGCTGATATGTTTTCTCTCTCTCTGCTGGATTATGACTTCCTCAGGAAAAGAGGCAACGTGCCTTATCAATCCTCCGGCTGGGCAATAAAACACACACACACACACACACACACACACACACACACACACACACACTGATGTCGAGCCTCGTAACGCCGCTGCAGACGGAGAGCTGTGTGTTTTCTGTTTTCCACACACCAAACCCTATTGACTTTCTTCAGAATTTTAACATCCAAAAACTGTTTTACTGTTTCATCTTGTTCTGCTTGTGTTGCATCTAGAAAATAGAACCATTCGTCATTATTTTTCTTCCTCAAACTCACAAAATTTGAGCATAATTGAAACAATTGTAATTCATAAGTTAAAGGTGCAGAAAATGAAGTGTAAGAAGGCTCTGAAACCAAACGTCCAAATGCATGAGTCCGAAAACATGAAACGTTTTCCAAAGACTCCAATTATTTGATTGTTTTCCATCACTGGAAAAATGTCAAAATGTTTTTGTTTTTTTTGGCCGATGCGTCTGGTCCCCCAGCCCACCTGTCCCGGGTTAGTTTGATACGATGACTGTACAGAGGAGCACCGGTGAGGCGTTTTAGTTAATAATAATAATAATAAGACAGTAGGCATTCTAGCCCATGTTATTCTCAAAGTCTAAAGAAGTCACATTTAAGAACTTTAGAACAAGCCTGCCTCTGTACTTCGCCGTGCGGACTTGGATATTCTGGTCCGACGGGGAGTTGGCGATTGGGGTTGCCTGGGTCCAGATCTTTGAGTCCGCCCACCCATTCTTCATAGACGGCATATCTTCTCAATGTCGCCCGACATCGCAGTTTGTATAAGTCTCACATATTTTGGAAAACACTAGTTGTGTTTTAGTGTGGACACCAGTTTGAAAATGTGTCGTGCAACAAAAGGAGATTGCTGGCATAAAAACGATGGTTCAAAGAGGAGTGTGAAGAGCTGGCTAACTGAAGAAGACTTAAAACTCGAGGATATGTTGCGTCTCTTCTCAAGGAAACCTCCCTGATCTGGTTTAAAAGAGAATTTCACACAAATTTTAAGAAATGTAGTGAAAATGGCTCTGGAAACCATTTCTGTTACAGAGTGAGACCTCTGTTTCTGCACAGAAAACCTGTTGGTTTCAGTCGGTGTGTGTTTTGAAAACTTCCTCCTCTCATGTGGTTTTTGTCTGCAGACATGGCGGACTGAGCGGCGGTCTCGAGGCAGATCCTGTCTGAGGACCGCAGGCTCACAGCATGGTGAGGTTAAAGGTCAACTTTATTTTTCTCTAGTGTTGATGTCACCACACACCAGCCCAAAACTAAAATCACTCCTTGCTAAAAGGAAAGTGTTAGAGGTTGTATCTGTAGTAAGCTGTTCCTTAACTTGTGTATTATTTGATTCACCCCTCCATGAATCGCCACCTTAACGTGGTGGAGGGGTTTGTGTGCCCCTGTGACCCTGGGAGCTGTGTTGTCCGGGGCACTAGCCCCTGGTAGGGTCTCCCAAGGCAAATTGGTCCCGGGGGAGGGGACAGACTAAGAGCGATTCACAAACCCCTGATGAGTCGGACCATGCCGAGCTGGAGCACCTCGCCCGGAGGAGGGATACCGGGGCCCCCCCCTGGAGCCAGACCCGGGAGGGGAGCACGATGGCGAGCGTCTGGTGGCCGGGCCTTGACCCATGGGGCCCGGTCGGGCACAGCCCGAAAAACCGACATGGAGCCGCCACCCTGTGGGCCCACCACCTGCAGGGATAGGCAACCACCTGCAGGGATAGGCATCGGGGTCGGGTGCAATGTAAGCCGGGCGGCAGGCAAGGGCAGAGACCTGGGCGTGCTGACCTTCGGTGTCGCAGACTGGTTTTAGGGACGTGGAACGTCAGCTCTCTGGCGGGGAAAGAGCCGGAGCTGGTGCAGGAGGTGGAGCAGTACCAGCTAGATATAGTTGGGCTCACCTCTACGCATAGCTCAGGATCTGGAACCAAACTCCTGGAGAGGGGTTGGACTCTCTTCTTTTCCGGAGTTGCCCAGGTTGAAAGGCGCCGGGCGGGTGTGGGGATACTCACGAGTCCCCGGCTGAGCGCCGCTGTGTTGGAGTTTTCCCCGGGGAACAAGAGGGTCGCCTCCATGTGACTGAAAGTTGCTGAGAAGAAGGCCCTGACTGTTGTTTGTGCTTATGCACCAAACAGCAGTTCAGAGTACCCGGCCTTCTTGGAGTTCCTGGGTGGCGTCCTGGAAGGGATACCACCTGGAGACTCCATAGTTCTGCTGGGAGACTTCAACACCCATGTGGGTAATGATGGTGAAACCTGGAGGGGGGTGATTGGGAGGAATGGCCTCCCCGATCTGAACCCGAGTGGTGCTTTGTTGTTGGACTTCTGTGCTAGCCATGGACTGGCCATAACAAACACCATGTTTGAGCATAGGGTTGTTCATAAGTGTACTTGGTACCAGAACACCTTAGGCCGCAGGTCGATGATCGACTTTGTGGTCGTATCATCAGATCTGCGGCCGTATGTCTTGGACACTCGGGTGAAGAGAGGGGCAGAGCTGTCAACTGATCACCACTTGGTGGTGAGTTGGATAAGATGGCAGGGACGGCTGCCGGACAGACCTGGCAAACCTAAACGTGTAGTGAGGGTGAACTGGGAACGTCTGGTGGAGGGCCCTGTCCACGAGATCTTCAACTCCCACCTCCGGAAGAACTTCTCGCGCATCCCGGGGGAGGTTGGGGACATGGAAACAGAGTGGGCCATGTTCAAAGCCTCCATTGCTGAGGCGGCCGCTGGGAGCTGTGGTCAGAAGGTCGTCGGTGCCTGTCGAGGCGGCAACCTCAGAACCCGCTGGTGGACACCGGCGGTGAAGGAAGCCGTCAAGCTGAAGAAGGAGGCTTTTCGGGCTTGGCTAGCCCAGAGGTCTCCTGAAGCAGCGGACAGGTACCGGGAGGCCAGAAGGATGGCGGCCTCGGTGGTCACCAAAGCAAAAACCCGGGTGTGGGAGGAGTTTGGAGAGGCTATGGAGAAGGACTTTCGGTTGGCCTCAAGGAAGTTCTGGCAAACCGTTAGACGACTCAGGAAGGGAAAGCGGGGCTTGGCCCAGGCCGTGTTCGGCAGGGGAGGAGAGCTGCTAACCCGGACTGGGGATGTTGTTGAGCGGTGGAAAGAGCACTTTGAGGATCTCCTCAACCCGACCAACATGTCCTCAGTGGAGGAGGCAGAGTTTGAAGACTCGGGGGAAGACTCACCCATATCCCTGGCAGAAGTCTCCAAGGTAGTCAAAGAGCTTCTTGGTGGCAAGGCGCCAGGGGTGGATGAGATTCGCCCTGAAATGCTGAAGGCTCTGGACATTGTTGGGCTGTCTTGGCTGACACGCCTCATTCAGTGTCGCATGGAGGTCGGGGATAGAGCCTGTGGAGTGGCAGACCGGGGTGGTGGTTCCCGTCTTCAAAAATGGGGGCCGGAGGGTGTGCTCCAATTACCGTGGTATCACACTGCTCAGCCTCCCCGGGAAAGTTTATTCCAGGGTGCTGGAAAGGAGACTACGACCGATTGTCGAACCTCGGATCCAGGAGGAGCAATGCGGATTCCGTCCTGGCCGTGGCACAGTGGACCAGCTCTTTACTCTTGCAGGGCTGCTTGGGGGTTCATGGGAGTTTGCCCATCCAGTCTACATGTGTTTTGTCGACTTGGAGAAGGCTTTCGACCGTGTCCCCCGGGGGGTCCTGTGGGGGGTACTGCGGGAGTATGGGGTACCGGGGTCGCTGCTACAAGCCATCCGGTCCCTATATAACTGAAGTGAGTGCTGTGTCCGCATTCTCGGCACAAAGTCAAACACGTTCCAAGTGGGTGTTGGACTCCGCCAGGGCTGCTCCTTGTCACCAATTCTGTTTGTGATATTCATGGACAGGATTTCAAGGCGCAACCGGGGGGAGGAGAGTGTCCGGTTTGGTGGTCTCAGAATAGCATCTCTGCTCTTTGCGGACGATGTGGTTCTGTTGGCTTCATCGGCCTGTGACCTTCAGCATGCACTGGGGCGGTTTGCAGCTGAGTGTGAAGCGGCTGGGATGAGAGTCAGCACCTCCAAGTCCGAGGCCATGGTTCTCAGCCGTAAAACGGTGGACTGCCCCCTTTGGGTTGGAGGTGAGTTACTGCCCCAGACGGGGGAGTTCAAGTATCTCGGGGTCTTGTTCACGAGTGATGGTAAGATGGAACGTGAGATGGACAGGCGGATCGGTGCAGCATCAGCAGTAATGCGGGCATTGTACCGGACCGTGGTGGTGAAGAGGGAGCTGAGCCGGAAGGCAAAGCTGTCGATTTACCAGTCGATCTACGTTCCAACCCTCACCTATGGTCATGAGCTTTGGGTAGTGACCGAAAGAATGAGATCGCGGATACAAGCGGCCGAAATGAGTTTCCTCCGTAGGGTGGCTGGGCTCACCCTTAGAGACAGGGAAAGGAGCTCGGACATCCGGAGGGAGCTCGGAGTAGAGCCGCTGCTCCTTCGCATCGAAAGGAGCCAGTTGAGGTGGTTCGGGCATCTGACTAGGATGCCTCCTGGACGCCTCCCTTTGGAGGTGTTCCAGGCACGTCCAACTGGTAGGAGGCCCCGGGGCAGACCCAGAACACGCTGGAGGGATTATATATTTCATCTGGCCTGGGAATGCCTTGGGGTCCCCCAGGAGGAGCTGGAAAGCGTTGCTGAGGAGAGGGACGTCTGGATAACCCTGCTTAACCTGCTGCCACCGCGACCCGGCCCCAGATAAGTGGAAGAAAATGGATGGATGGATGGATTATTTGATTCAAATCAAAAACTATTTTTAGCTTAAAAACCTGAGCTTGTCTGGCTGACATGATGCTGAATCTTTCTCTGAAAGTGTAAAAATATTCTTAAAAAATTGAATTTTTTTGGTGTTTTGCCTTTGACAGTCAGCGTACAGAAAGCGTTACCATTAGGCTACTGAGGCACCTCGATAAAACGATTCTTAATTAAACTGACATGAAAGTCAATTTTATTTACATTTATGTCGCATCACGAAATGTCACGACATGTTGCGTTGCATCACATCACATCACGCCACTAAATGTTACATGTTGCATCACGAAATTTCATGTCACAGAATGTCACTGTCATGACACGCATCACAAAATGTCCCGTCAAGAACAAAATGAAATTTCCAATTTCACAATACGTTGCGTCACGCCACATCGTGCCATGGAATGTCTCGTCACCGAACTTCACGCCGTGTCAAGTCACGAAAAAGCACACCATGGAACATCACGAAATGTCGCGCCCCAGAATCTCAAGCCACGTAATGTAACGTCACATCACACCGGTTGTGGTAACAGATCTGTATTCATCACCTTTTCCTTTTTTGTTTAGATAAAGCTCAACTTTATTGAAAAATCATAAATAATTATAAATAATTTCTGGGTTACGTGTACGTACAGAAACTGTTCGTCACTGCTTTTCCATTAATTCCTCTGATTCAGAGATTCATTCTCCTCCAGCCACACTTTTCCATCTCTTTCATTTTCTTTTTTTTTGGTGCCCTGAGAAACCGAGCGAGTGAAGGATCTCTCTGCTTCCTCCACTTTTCAGGCGGCCACCCAGCTGTCTGGATAATTTCCTAGCCCTGCGGCTGATAGCCAATCAGAGATGGTTCACGACGCCGTGTGACAGGAAATTCAATTAGGCTGTTTTTTTTTCTTCAATGTTGCTCTCCCTGACTCTCTCTCTATTACTGCCATGCTTTCCCTTTGTCTCTCGCTCTCTCTTTGTTTATCTCATGTTTCCTCTTTTCGTTTCCTCTCTCTGTTCTCCCTCACCCTCGCCTCCCCTCTTTTTCTCTCTCTCTCTGTCTGTTTCCTGGATCTGTCGAGGGAGAGTGAAAGAGTAGCTCCGGGTGTCGTATGTCATCCAGGAATACAAAAAAATAAAAAATGGCTGCTCTTATTTTTCTCCATGAAAGGAAACATGAAATCACAGGCTTCATGTCCTGTAGTGGAGATTCTCTAAATGGACAAAATCCTTTTTCCTCCCTTCATTCCTGTTTGTCCTTCAAGGGTGAATTTAACCTTGTGCCACTTAACGGTTTATTTCAGTGTTTTTACTGTACTAAAGGGAGAATCGTTCAGATTGAATCGATACTGCAGACCCATTTAATATCCAGCTGACAGTGTTGGACGTTGAGTTGTGCATGTGTACAAGTAAATTCCCAATAAGAGAGTAATTTCTGAAAACAGGACGAAATCATCCCAGAGCATTTTTTTATAATCATTGAACTCCAGTAAATCATTCGGGATTTTATCATTTCTACCCTCAGAGGTTTGTTTGGTGATCGAGCAAACCTCAATACCTGAATGGGTTGGTAGTTAAGTGGTAGTTTTGACTACATGGATGTAAGTGCATTGCTAAGTGGTTGCTAAGCCGGGAACACCACCTTACGATTACCGAAACCTACAAAGACTTAACACTTAACCAACATAAACAGACACATTCAGTTGATTAATTGATTGATAGGAAAAAAAATCTGAAACTATTTTGATAAATGTATCATTTAAATAATGTTTTAGAAATAAAAAATGACAAAAATTCTGTGGTTCCAGAATCTCAAATGTGAATTTCTGCTGGTTTTATCAGTCTTCTACGAAAGTAAACTGAATATCGTTGGGCTGTTGGACTGTTGTTTGGACAAAACAAGCAATTTGAAGCCGTCCTCTTGGACATGGACATTTTTTAATTCCTTCAGGCATTTTGTTGATCACATGATTAAACTCAAAAAGTAATTGGCAGATTATTTGACAATAACCATGTAATAATAATAATAGCCTAATAATAAATAGTTGCAGCTCTAGATTTTTAGGAGAGTTAATGGGGGACACACTGGATAGGTGTAGACTATGATTAGAGTTGCATCACAAGGAAACAAATCCAGTGAGAACACAAAACCTTTCATGTTTCTGTACCAAAACTGAAATGGATGTCCATCAAATAAAGTGTACCTTGCCTTAAGTGGTTGCTAAGGTGTTCAGGTTAGTTGCAATCAAGTTGCTATGTTTTTAAAAAGCATAAAACATATACAAAGCGATCAAAATGGAGGGTGACTTCTGTTCAGAACTGTATCCTACATAAGAATGCAGTTCAGTCATTGTATCTGTTTTATCATCCAGTCTGGTCATTACTTACTTTGAGTCTCCTCTCCATGTTGCAGGTGGATGCCAGTGCATCTTACAGGATGAACCCACTCGCTGCCCTCAGCATCGACCGCAACGCTCTGGTGGGGGAAAACTACCGCCCCCACGGAGGAATTTTCTATCCCGGCATCCATCCTCTCCCTGCTGAAAAGCCCCAGGAGGCTGGCACTTCTCTCCCGCTTGGATATGATCTCCTGTACAAACCAGATGTAACCCTGTTGGATGGCCAGAAATCCACAAATGGATATGTTGGACTTTATAAAAGCCCACCACCAGGGTTTCAGAAACCCCTGATTGTCCCAGGAGGTGATGCCCTGGGGCTGGACCGCCGCATTCTACCCAATGACAAGCAGTCAGAACTGGGCCTGAATGGTGCCAGCAGCTTCCTGAGATTGCCCTGGATGAGCCCTTATGTTGATGCAACAATGTACCCCTTCCTGGACATGGCATATAAGGCCTCCTTCCTGTCCCAGCCATCGCCCTTCATTCATCAGCAGCTGGCATACCAATCTCTGTGTGCCGCTGGTGCAGGAAGCAGTACACCTGGGGAAGACAGACTTTTCTACCTGCCTCATTATACCCCGGCCCATATCTCCTCCCCACTGGGCCCTCCAATCAGGATCCCTACAGCCACTCCAGCTCCTGCTCACCTTTCACCCCTGCCCAACTGCCAGGACAAGGCCTTACAGGGCCTGGGTTCTCAGGTACATCAGGAACACTCTGCCTTCAGCACCAGTTCACAGATCCACCAGGAGCCCCAGCCTCAAGCTGTTCACCATACTGAGCGACAACATGGCAGCAGTAGTAGTGGCGCAAAGTCCAGTCAGCCCACTTCCACCAAGAACACTCTTAGCAGCAGCAGCGGTGGAAGTAGTGGTGCACCTAACAGTTCAGCTAGCACTGCTGCCTTAGAGTCACCTCCAGTCACCCGTCCTCCATGCTCAGTTCCCCCACCCCAACCCCTCAGCAACACCACTACAGACCTCCAGAAGTCGCTTTACAGAAGCACCTCCTCATCCTCAACCTCACTTTCAGTGTCTCACCCCTTTTACATGGGCAGCCTGAGCTCTGAGCACTGCTCTCCCATGCACTCAGGCAGCAACAAAACCAAAGATGCCAGCTCAGACCGCTGTAGTGCAGAGAAGTGCACATCACCTGCAAAGACATCATTGGACAGAGCTGTACCTCAAAAGCCTGCCAAAAACCCTGGGGAAAAACCACTGGATCTGTCTGCCAAAGAGTTGGAAGGATTCTCAGATGGATTCCCATCCAAATTAGAGGCCCTGGCCAAGTTGAGGTATTTACCACCATCTCATTATGGGCTGCTAGGCAGTCAGGACCAGCACCTAAAGGAGGGTCTACCCCCACCTGTTAGCACGTCAGCAAAGACCCCAGATCGTCCTGAAATAATCAGCACTGTGCCCTCACCTTGGGTTGTTCCGGGTCCTTCCTCAGCTGTCAGCTCTGACCACAACAGAGACTCCCAAATTATGAAAAACAAGAGTGTAGACAATATTCCTCATCATCCACAGCCTCAAAGCTCACCTGGCTCCATGACAGTTGAGGTAACCAGTATTGCCAGCCCTGCCTCAGGGAGAAGACCCTCTGCATCATCTCCTTCCCCAATGTCCAAAGTTGAAAGGCCACAAGTCCCCCCTACTGATTTGGAGAAAGTCCATCCAAACAGTAAAGGAGAAACTCGTACATGCCCTGGAAAACGGAGCATAACTCCTGCTAAGCCAGAGACTCAAGAGAACCAACCTCTTCCACAGCAGCAACAGCAGTCTCGTGTGGAAAATGGAAACTCCTCCAGTCAAATCTATGGTGACTCCTACCTCCCTCCTGGCTTAGGTTACACTAACCGCTACATCCCATACGCAGTTGCTGAGAATATGTCCTTGCAACGCATGACCATAACAGGCAAAGGGCCCATCTATCCCCACCCAGTCTTGCTTGGCAGCAGCAGCTTTTACCCACCTCGCATTGCACCAAAACATGGCCTTCAATATGGAGTACATCCAAACCAAGGTGACTTCATGACATACCAGAATTCCCGGGGAATGGCCCCTTCACCTGTTTCCTCCCACCCAGGTCTTGACTGTCTTGAGACCCAGGATAAAACCTGGAATGTAGAACCATACAGTAACCAGGAAAAGCTGGATGCTGACAGCTCCCAAAAGAGTGATAATGAGAGAGACAAGTCCACAAACCAAACCATGAAGGCTTCAGGAAAAAGTTTCATGTCTGCCAGAGATGATGTAGTTTGTATTGACCTGGTGCGTGATGAGGCAGATGATGATTTGTCCACCAACAAGCACTGCTCTCTATCTACCATAAGAGAAGATTCCTCCAAGCATGGCAGCAGTGGCTGTAACCACATCCAAGAAAGAGAGCAATGGCCTCCAAAAGCCCTCCCTCCCAGCCAGGCTGCAGAGCAGAGACAAGGCTTAATACCCCACTCTTCCCAACCACAACCCCCTCATCACAACTCTTCTTCACCTACTCTTCCTAGTGAAGATATCCCAGAAGAGATCCCGGAAGAGGAGGAGCCACTTAGTCCATTTCCAGACATCCCAGAGGAGCAGACGATGCGCTGTGCCCGAACTTCTCCACAGCAATTTTCTAGAAAATGTAAAACTGGAGCCTCTGGTGGTGCTGGGGACATGATAGAGGGTGTGACTAGTGGTAGGAATAACCGTGTTGATAGGAAGAGCGCTAATAACGAAGCTAAGTCAGAGGCCTCAGCCTCAGTTAACCCAGAGAAAAGCCCTTCCAGAAATGGCAAGTCATTGGGTCCTTTTAGCAAAGAAAATTCTTCTAGTGATTGTAACAATTCTAACAACATCATAGGAGCAGTGTGTACAGTCACCAGCCCGAAGAGTCCAGCTTATGGGAGCAAAGGTCATTCAGACAGCCCAGTTTGCAGCAGTAAGGGAACGGCATGTAGAGATTTCAGTCCCCAGGTCCCAGCATGCAAGAGTTTTAATCCTAGGTTTCCAGTTGGAGGAGTTATGAACAGCAGGGCCCCACTGTGTGTTAACCTCAATCCAAGAAGTCCCACACGTAACAGTGGAGATGTAAACAATCCAAATTTTGTCAACAGAAATTTTGTGGGCCCATGTTGCAGAAATCGGGCTCTGAGAGCTCCGACTTCTGAACCCAGAATTTTCAGCAGTCCAACTCATGGAAATGGAAACCCTGTGACTCCAAACAGCAGGAGCATGAATCCCAGATTTACAAATTGTGAAAACCGCAATGCTGTGCGCCCAGTTTGCGGAAACATCAATCCCAGGGCTCCTGCATGCGGAAAGAACTGTTTTAGTTGTCCAAACTGTGGAAATAACCTCTCTAAAGGCCTGTCTTCTGGAAATAACCAGACCTGTGTAAATAACAATCCCAGGGTCCCAACATATGGAAACAATTTTCCTCGGGCTCCAACCTGTCGGCACCTTTTACCTGGCAATCCTATCAATGGAGGCTTTAACTTGATGCCTGCAGATCTGACTCCAGAACCGCCAGTTAACAAAGACCTAAAATGTGAAGGCCTTTTCTCCAATGAGACGGAGCCCAGGAGAGAACCACCAAACTCTGGCCTCACCACTGCAAGCTGTGGAGATGGGAAGAAAGACAACCTGGACAGCATGGACCCCCTGGCAGACGATGATGAGGACCCCGGCTGCAGCAAGAGTCGGCGCTCCGGCCTCACTAAACGCATTGCCAACTCAACCGGCTACGTGGGCGACCGGTTTAAATGCGTAACCACAGAGCTTTACGCCGACTCCAGCAAGCTGAGCAGAGAGCAGAGAGCACTCCAGGTAAGATTCCAGTTTTTTTCTTCATCCCTTCATTAGTCAATGAAACAGTGTAGTCTGGTGAGACGGAGGGGGCAAATCTAATTTTCACTGGTGGTCTGGATTTTAATCATTGCACCACCGCTGCCTGTTTGGGTTTGTTTTCTGATATTGATTTTTCTGCTTACTGTTCATTAAGGCAATTTAACTCACGCTCACTGAGAGGAAACAGGCCTACCCTTCATTGTGGTCAAATTCTACTGTACAATTCTGTGTTTTACCAAAGGAAAAACTATCTTACACCAGGGAATCGCACTTTTCATTGTATAACTACTGTAGGTTTCTTTCTTCAACCCCAAAAATTGCAAATTAAACGTATAAATTTAGAGTCATGCAGGGAAACACACAGAGGACGGATACAATAGTATGAAATGTACAAAATAATGTTATATCCATTGAAAAATGTTCCTGAGCTGTTTTGCCATGCCCTTGAGGAAGTGTTTTCATTAAGTACTTGTCATTCATATTATGATCTTACAATATTTTAAAGCTATTTATTTAAGCTACAGATTTAGTGGGCTTATTGTGGCCGTAGGATGTGGTAGGAGGCTTTGTTGAGGTGTTTGAATCTGGTAGATGTAGTAAAAGATGATCAGGTATGAGGAGGTGTTTTGAGGAGAATTGCCTCCTTTTTCTTTTTCCGCCTACAAATGTTTTGGGTTGTGCTGAGGTCGAGTTAGGATAACACACCGGCTGTATGTTCGTGGCTCCAGGCAGCTGATATCCTGCTGGTTTTACCCAAAAAGTGAAGAAAATGGAGGCGGAGAGGAAAACTTTTTGCTGTCTTTATATGTTTGTCTCAGTCTCTTTTTTTTCTCTTTTCCTTTCATCTGTGTCTCAACATCAGTTTTTTTGCTCTATTTTTGTCTATTCGTCACTTGCTCTCGCTTCTTGTTATTCCTCTTTTTCGTTCTTTCTCTTCACCTCCTCGTCCCCTCGAGATCCCCCCTTCAACTCAAATTAAATCTCTCCATCCTCTCCTCCCTCTTTATCCTCCTCTCCTTTCCCTCGGCAGATGGAGGAGGATGGAAAGTGGTACTTTTAATGAAATCTTCCTCTTCCTCCTCCTTTTTTTCCTCCTCTTCCTCCTCCTTGGAGCCCAGATTAGCCTTGACTACTTTAACCACACACAAAGTGCACGGTATGGCTTGTGTTGTTTTCCTAATGGAGTGTTGAAGCAAGAATAAATTAATAATGAACTACATTTCCCATCAAACAGCTCCTTGCTCCTCTTTGTGGTAAGAATTGGACCAAAATGATGCCTTCAGTTTTCTGCTGAGTGACAGTGAACACGAATCAAACACCAGAACCAAAACTGTGAGCTGTAAACAATATTTGTCTGAATGTTCGACTACTCTGAGAAAACATGAAAATCATAATGTAACTTAAGACGCTTTGAGTTGCATTATGGGAAAGGATCCAGTGTTTTGGGAGTTTGACCCATACAAGTGACAAAAAGTCAGGCTATCTTGACCTCTGATGCGTGAAGCGTGAAAATTTAAGCAGTGAAGGAAGTTGAAGTGTGTCAGTTAAAGTTGCACTTCTTAAACAGTGAAAGTAGAAACAAGCACTGAAAGAAACTTAAGTTGTGATGACAAACAGTCATAAGAAATAAACAGGACCACAATAAAAACATCTTCAGAATCACTAATTTTTATCTATTTATCTCAAGAGTTGAAATCTCCAGATGAAAAAGGATCCAAAGCCACGGCTGCTCCGATCAAACTGCAGATTGTCCGACAGATTTTGACAGATTTATGCTTTTATCAACTAGTGTACTGGAACCAGTCCACAGTGCACCAGCTGTAGGAGGTTTAAAATGTTGTCTGAAATGAGTGAGAACTGATCATGTTTTGTTTCACATTTGGTTCTGGACAGAAACAGTCAAATCTGAAAGATGATCAGGAGACAAAGTAATGTTTCATGTTTGTTTGTGAGACAGCAGATTTTCATTTGCTTTATCACTTTGAAAATATCAACTGAAACGTCTCCCTGTCAGGCCGGTTATTCCCTCTGGAAGGCTGTTGGCTCGGTCAGTCGTGGCTCCTGAAGGAGGGTGGTGGTGGTGGTGGAGCGGGATTACCGCTCAAATTAACTCACATTTCGCTCCTACGCCCTTGGGTGCTGCCGGCTCCGGGCGGCGGCGTTGGATGGATTTGTAGCTCGTTTCACGGGCCATTAATTTTTAAAATGGGTTTGTGGTCAGGGCAGAGTGAGGTGAGCGAGAAATCCTGGCTTGTCAGGCGGCGCACGGGGAACAGTTACCAACGGTTACTAGTGGTTACCAACGGTTACGAGGTTTGGTTTGGTTCATCTGAGTGTAGGAGGAACATCCTGGATATTCAGTGTCTCTGAGGTGGACGGTGGTGCAGTTAAAGATCAGACAGAAGAAAGGAGTGAGACATCTCAACATAACACCTAAACATCTTTCATGTCTTAAGGATATCTGCATGGGAATAATAGATGAAGTTGAAACACTGAAAGAAGTTGAAGTGGCAGTTGAAATTTTAGGAGTGACAAATGCTGAACGTTTGTCGTTTGAAACAAGCACTGAAAGATAGAAGAGAGAGATGAAGCTGAAACACTGACAACAGGTGAAGTGGCAGGTTAATTCTGCTCTGGACGAAGTGGAAGTGCTGAAGAGACTTGAAAAGGCAGTTAAAGTTCAAGCAATGAAAGGAGCTGAAGTGTTGGTTCTTCTATCTTTTTGACATTAAAGTGAAAGTGCAGCAAATAATTGAAAAGCCAGTCGATGTTAAGATGCCAGTTGATTGCAGCACTGAAAGGAGTTGAAGAGCTTTGTTCTCACTGATGTTGTATTTTTCCTTTTTTTCTCAGCGAGCAATGCTGCGTTTCTCCGAGCTGGAGCTGAAGGAGAAAGAGGGAGGAAGAGGAGAAGAAGAAGATGAAGGAGAAGAAGAGGAAGAAGGCATGACAGCCGCAGCAGTGGTGGCCGCAGCGGGGGAGATGGAGCTGGCAGACGTCCAGCAGGGAGACGGAGGGAGGGAAGAAGAAAGAGAGGAGGAGGGGGAGAAAGAGGGAGGAGGAGGAGGAGGAGGGTGGGAGCGCTGCCAGCACGGTGAGGGGAGGCGAGGAGGAGGAGGAGGAGGAAGAAGAACTCCCTCTGCAGCCGCCGCAGAAGCACCGAGAGGTAAGAGGGTTTCTGGAGAGCTCTGCAGGATGACGTGCACACACACACACACACAAACACACACGAGGTTAAAACACACACACTTGTTTTTTTTAGGTTGATCTCACTCGCTTGAAGTCGTTCGCTTTCTTTGTCTCTTTCGTTTTTTGTGTGCTTTCTCTGTGTGTGTGTGTGTGTGTGTGCACACCGCTGCCCTAATTTTCTATAGGAAGCCAAGCATGCACAGACACACAATCACAAACTCAGCTCTGTTTTCTTGTCACAAGTTTAAAACAAGTTTTTTAGAGTCAAAATCACGATTTTGTCATCAGTTTAAATTTAGGGCTGAAGTATGGAAGTTAATTAATGACAAAACTCTGTCAGACGATAATTAAATTTCACCGTGTGAGTTGACGGTAAGTCCTCCACCAGGCAGCCGGTGTTCAGACTGTGGAGTCGTGGAGCGCAGTGATAACACCTCGGGTTTAAATACAAATTAAAACACTTTAAACTTTCTTCACACCACCCAGGACAAATTCATGCCCACTTGCGTCTTTGCATTGGCTTTAGATAAAAATGCGCCACCGGAGCGTTTAATTGTTTTTATGTCAAAAAACCAATTCTTAATTTAAAAGAGATGTGATGTTGTGATCGGAACACAAAGAACAAAACAAATAGAATAATCGTAGAATAAGTAGGATCGCCTGTGTGAGTTATTTTAGGTGGTTGGAGCTGAGCTTAACTGAGTCTGCTGTTGGTTTTGTTTCATCTGTTCGATGATCTTGGTCAGTTAACTTGGGTCTAACCGTCCCTCATTGTTTTTGTCTTGGTTCCTGTAGGTTTCCATCCATCCGGCCCTCACAGCCGCCTCCCCGTTCTGCCGCCGAGCTGCCGCTCCGACGGCCTCCCTGTCCTCCGAGAGAGGGATGACGGCTCAGCGGAGGAGCAGAAGAAGAAGGCAGGTGAAGGAGGATGTCTGCAGGAGAAGAAGAAGGAGGAGGAGAGGAGTGCAGTCTCTCAGCCACAACAGCAAAGGTTTCTGTCCACAGCCAAAGGCCTGTTCCAGGGAAGCGCCTCCAGACCGGCCTCCACGCCGGCGCTCGGAGGTGCGAATCTCAGCGCGGCGATAAACCGGAGGCGCATCTTCAGCCTGGAGCCTTTCCACCAGAGCAGCATCATCAGCAGCCGGCTGAAGAGAGGCAGGGAGGAGGAGAGGGAGGAGGAGGAGGAGGAGGAGGACCGGACGGGAAACCACAACAGAAAAACCAGCGGTACGGGTTTCAGATTATTATACATTTTACTTTATGATGTCCTCACTGATGTAGGGAAGCAGTAATCTGATCGTTGATTGGCTGCTTTCCTTCGCAGACTCGACCCTGGAGGACGTGAAGAAGCTGAAGGTCTGCATCGAGCTGAACGGCCTCCGTCTCAACAAGCCGCGCCTCCCCGGGGACCTCAGCCAATGGCTGCCCTCCGGCCAGAGGTCAGCGGAGGTCGACAGGAAGTTCAGGATGGACGTCCCAGCTGTCAGTAGAGGCTGGTGCGACCCTACGTTTATGAGGAGGGACGACCCGAGAGGTAAAACCAACAGATTACTCAATATGCTTTATTCATATTTATATCGTGTTTATCTTCTCTGTTTATCTGAACATTTTCCTAACTCTTCTAGTAATAATATTTTATTTTATTTCAAATGTAATTTGAGGAGGATGAACCCTGTGAACCCTAACCCTCTCCTCCAGAGGGACGGAAATAAATACTTGAATAATAGTAATGATAATAAATCAAACGATCCCAAAGCTCACACTTTATAATAATATTAATAATAATAATAATAACTTCAATAATATTTATTTATACTGCAGTTTTAAATAAAAACAAAAATAAAACAGTGTGCTGGCAGTAATAAAATCTTCAGCGCTCACGAGGCTCGTCCGTACTGAAGCTTTTATTGTGAAGGCGGCGGCGGTGCGTTCAGGAAGTGTTTCTGCTGTCATCACTTCTCCTCTTCGTCTCTCTTCTTCACGAGCGGAATAAAACTGTTCGTCTGTCGTCGTCGTACTTCGCGTTAACTCCTGAGTTTGTGGTGTCGTCGTGAACAACAGTGCAGAACTGCACAAAGGAAATAAAAACGTGTGCAGGGTGTGTTGTGTAGGTCAGGGAAGCTCAGCCTGCTCTGACAGGCCAGTCAATAACCAGACATCAATAATATTGATCAGATATCTGGGGATCGCTGCTCTGAAGCTGGCATGATGTTAGCAGCCTGCATACAGCAGCTGTTAATGTGGCAAATCAAACACAGAGGTTACCTCGCAGGCACCTGGGAGAAGTTTGCCCTCAGGTATTTCTGCCAGGCAGACAGCCCTGAGGGCAAACGTCTTCAGGTCAGGTGTACTGAACAGATCGCTGATATGCAACATTATTGAACATTTATTATTTGGTATGAAGAAAAAATCCCCAGCGTGAATCAGTTATTCATTGTGAAGTAGAAAATAGTCGGCGGGCCAGATGAGGCCCACGGGCCGTAAGT
Organism: Macquaria australasica; assembly: GCA_005408345.1. Classification (NCBI taxonomy): domain Eukaryota; kingdom Metazoa; phylum Chordata; class Actinopteri; order Centrarchiformes; family Percichthyidae; genus Macquaria; species Macquaria australasica. The sequence continues at coordinate 763 of SEMN01001953.1, read as the reverse complement.
TGAGTCTCCCTGCTGTAGTATAAAGGTCTGTACAGTGATCAACACAAAGAGAAGAACGTGTTACTGTGACGGGTGGAGTACCAGGCGTTCAGCTACTCAGTAACATTAATATATTCTGACGTTCACTGTAAAACTGAGGTTTAACTCGTGTTTCTACGGAAGAAAGAAGAGAAGTGCACGTCGACTCGTTCGCTTTCCAGATTTTGTTGATTCGGAGCTGAAACATCAGACGTAAAATCAGTTTCATTTCTCTCTGAAGAATTAATGAACGCGTTAAACGTGCGTTTGTGACGTTCGCTGGCTTTTTACTGAAACTGCAGTTCGAGACAAACTTTGTGCTCCGACCGTCACGACTGCGAGCTTTCACAACATTCCCGCTCATGAACGGCGTCGCACCTGAACGCACCGTTACAATCCAAGGTAACGATGATGTCACGCTGCAGTTTGACAATTAGAGGCACTTAATATGACCTGTGTGTGTGTGTAGGGTTAGGGTTAGGGTTACACACACACACAGCTTCATTATGTGCTGTATATGTTAATCCTGCTCAACAGAAAGAGTGTGTAGGTGTGCAAAACATCTGTGTGTGTGTGTGTGTGTGTGTCCATGCTTATGAATAATTCAGCAGATGTGTGTGTGTGTGTGTGCGCGCGCGTCGCTGCATTTACACATTTCTCTGGTTTCATGTGTATGTTTGTGTGAACGCAGCGTGTGTGTGTGTGTGTGTGTGTGTGTGTGTGTGTTTCCTGCAGGCGTCTGCGA
>SEMN01001952.1:0-19365 GCA_005408345.1 Macquaria australasica | reverse complement strand
AGAGCAAGTCTAGACCGACTCATTATATTTACAGAGACCCAACAGTTCCCACCATGAGCAAGCACTATGCGACAGTGGCAAGGAAAAACTCCCTTTTAACAGGTAGAAACCTCGAGCGGAACCAGGCTCAAGGTGGGCGGTCATCTGCCTCGACCGGTTGGGTTGAAGGGGGAAGGGGGGAGCGGGAGAGAGAGAGCAGGAGGAAAGAGAACATACAGCAGCACAATACAGCATAGATATGGTAATGGCATTAATGTTAACACCAACGGAAACAACACTAAGAGCAACATTATAATAGCAATACTAATAACAAGAGCAACAACAGCAATAGCATCAGCGGGTGCAGAGCAGGAGCACGGGGGCAGCAGGCGGCAGCAACCACAGACCCAGACTCCACAGCTCCAGAGGCAGAAACACCTGCAGAAAGCAACAGAAGGGGAGGGAGAGAGAGAGAGAGGAGAGAAAGCACACAACTACAGGAAGAAGTTGAATTAATAACAAGCATTGATGGGATATGAGGGCGTACAGATGGAGAGGAAAAGGAGGAGAAAGGAGCTCATTGCATCATAGGAAGTCCCCCGGCAGTCTAGGCCTATAGCAGCATAACTAAGGGGGGGCTCAGGGGTCACCTGAGTCAGCCCTACTATAAGCTTTATTAAAGAGGAAAGTCTTAAGCCTACTCTTAAATGTGAGGAGGTTGTCCGCCTCCCGTACACAAACTGGGATCTGGTTCCACAGGAGAGGAGTTTGATAGCTGAAGGCTCTGGCTCCCATTCTACTTTTAGAGACTCTAGGAACCACAAGGAACCCTGCATTCTGGGAGCGCAGTGCTCTAGTGGGGTAATAGGGTACTATGAGCTCTTTAAGATATGATGGTGCCTGACCATTTAGGGCTTTGAAGGTGAGGAGAAGGATTTTAAATTCTATTCTGGATTTTACAGGGAGCCAGTGTAGAGAAGCTAATATTGGAGAAATATGTTCTCTTTTTCTGGTTCTTGTCAGTAAACGTGCGCAGCATTCTGAATCAGCTGGAGAGTCTTAAGGGATTTATTGGGGCAGCCTGATAATAGAGAGTTGCAATAGTCCAGCCTAGACGTAACAAATGCATGGACTAGTTTTTCTGCATCTTTTTGAGATAGGGTGTGCCTGATTTTTGCAATGTTACGTAAGTGAAAAAAGGCAGTTCTTGAAGTTTGTTTTATGTGGGAGTTAAAGGACATATCCTGATCAAAGATAACTCCAAGATTCCTTACGGTTTCGCTGGAGGCCAGGGCAATGCCATCTAGAGAAACTATATCTTTAGATAATGTATTTCGAAGGTGTTCGGGGCCAAGTACAATAACTTCGGTTTTGTCTGAGTTTAACATCAGAAGATTGCAGGTCATCCAGGCCTTTATGTCCTTAAGGCATGCCTGAAGTTTAGCTAATTGATTGGTTTCATCTGGCTTGATCGATAAATACAATTGGGTATCATCTGCATAATAATGAAAATTTATGGAGTGCTTCCTAATAATATTGCCTAAAGGAAGCATATACAAGGTAAATAGAATTGGTCCAAGCACAGAACCTTGTGGAACTCCGTGACTAACTTTGGTGTGCATAGAGGATTCATCATTAACGTGTACAAGCTGATATCGATCTGATAAATAGGATTTAAACCAGCTTAGTGCAGTACCTTTAATGCCAATAAAATGTTCTAGTCTCTGTAATAGAATGTGATGGTCAATGGTATCGAATGCAGCACTTAGATCTAGTAAGACAAGTACAGAGACCAGTGTTTACCTACCTCTGCTGCAGTCAGTAATAAATATGCACGTTAAATGAGACCCAGTTTCTTCAGTTTATTAGAAACATTACATGGTACCAGGAGTGGTCCGAAAACAGAAGTCATGGAAAGTGTGAAGCTGCCTGACGCTGTGAATTGGACTGGAAATGTCGACTGCGAGTGGAGGACGTTCAAACAACGTTTTATGCTGTACCTACAAGCTGTCGGGCTAGATAGCAAACCAGACGCACGGAAAATTGCACTACTTCTTACCGTCGCGGGGCCTCAAGCGGTAGAGGTATTCAACACGTTTGTGTACGCCGACGGAGAAGATAAGGACAAGTTTGACACAGTTGTGCAGAAGTTTGATGAACACTGTTCACCAAAGAAAAATGAAACACTTGAGCGGTATGTGTTTCGTTCACGCATGCAGCAGCCTGGTGAGAGCTTTGATGCTTTTTTGACGGACTTGAAACTGAAAGCAAAAACGTGCAACTTCGGAGTGCTACAAGATTCACTGATTCGTGATCAGCTTGTGTTTGGAATTGATGACAAGAAAGTGAGAGAGAGGTTGCTAAGAGAGACTGAACTTACCTTAGCTGGGGCTGTGAAGATATGCCACGCTAGTGAATTAGCCCTGCAGCATGCAAAAACTTTCAGCAATGGTGTAAGGGGAGCTGACAAAAACAACGCAGCAGTCGCCACAGTATCTACTAGGCCACAGAAACAGAGAACAGGGCAGGCTAAACGCCACAAGGACTCAGAGATTTTTAACTGTAAAAGATGTGGCACTCAACATGCACCGAAACAATGCCCGGCATATGGCAAAGTGTGCAACAAGTGTAAAGGACAGAATCACTTTGCAAAGCAGTGCTTTTCGAAGGGGAAACAGGGCAAAGGTGAACGTGTGCACACTGTGGAAGAAACTGCTCTCTCTGACACATTCTTCGTGGGCATGGTAACACAGGAAGACTTCAAACCTAAAGAGACTGAACAGTCAAGTGTGAACAAAGTGGAGCAGGACAAGTGGATTGTGCCACTACATGTAAACGGAGCTGTCATTCCTCTTAAGCTCGACACAGGAGCAAAGGCTAATTTGATGAGTGAGCTGGACATCAGAGCCATGAAGATAAAGCCACACATTCATCCACACACTGGTTCACTCAAAGCCTACAATGGACAGCCCATTGACACCAAAGGCAAGTGCAGACTCAAGGTGAAAGTTAAAGGGAAAGAACACAACCTCATGTTTGTAGTTGTTCCAGATGGACATGACTCACTGCTAGGTGATGATGCATGTGACAAACTAGGCTTAGTCAAGAGGGTCTACTGCATCAACACAAATCTACAGAAGAGCATAGAGTCAGTAGTGGATCAGTATCCAGACATATTCAAAGGGTTTGGTATTTTACCTTTCACCTACAAGATACAGCTAAAAGATGATGCACAGCCTGTACATTCAATACTCCGTTTGGCCGCTACTCTTTCCAAAGGATGCCTTTTGGAATCTCATCTGCTCCTGAAGTGTTCCACCGGACCATGGAGCACATCATAGAAGGCATTGAAGGGGTACGGGTGTACATGGATGACATTGTGCTATGGGGATCCACACTGGAGCAGCACAATGAGAGGCTCATCAAAGTGCTACAGAGAATCCAGAAATATGGACTAAAGCTGAACAGAGCAAAATGTAAGTTTGGTGTGAACGACATCACCTTTCTGGGTGATAAACTGTCCGGGGCAGGTGTTGAGCCAGACAAAAGTAAAGTGAAAGCAATACTGGAGATGCCTCGGCCCGAAGATAAAAAAGGTGTGTTGAGAGTGCTGGGAATGATTAATTTCATTGGAAAATTCATACCCAACCTGTCCTCAAAAACAGTGCACCTGAGACAGCTGTTGCATGACAAGTGTGAGTTCAAGTGAACTGATGACCATGAGCAGGAATGGGCACGACTGAATTCAAAGACTGATGATGAAGCTACAACGCTATGATTTTGAACTGATCTACACACCAGGTAAGCACATTGTGCTTGCGGATGCTCTGTCCAGAGCGACAACACTGAGTGAAGCACCCAGCGAGAGCTCAATGGAGACTGATGTGAATCTCCATGTGAACTTGATAACTGAGTCACTACCTGTGTCTGACATGAAATCCAAGCAGATTGCAGCTGAAACAGAGAAAGACACAGTCTTACAGAGAGTCATTAAAAATCTGAATGAGGGTTGGTCGAGAGGTGACTGTCAGCAGTATTACAACATCAGAGCAGAGCTGAGTGTTGTTAACGGCCTTCTACTTGTTACGGTAGCGTCAGAGCGGGACCCCAAAGACGGAAACGCGAAACACTGGCGTGTCCACAAAAAATACAGTTTATTCAAAATGTAGCAAAGGCAGTGGTACTGGCCGAGGGGAAACCCGGAGGGAAGGACGGGCTGGGCAGGCAGACACGAGGGCAGGCGGTCCGGGCGTGGAGTAACCGGGAGGGAAGACTGGCAGAGGCAGGCTGGCGGCTGGGTCGTGGTGGTTTTGACTGGCAAACGGAACGATCTGGCGAAGTCTGGAGAGTTGAGCCAGGTATATAAGAGCTGCCGGGATGATTGGATGATGAGCCCCAGCCGCGCAGGTGGATGAACAGGTGCCGGAGATTCACAGCCACGCCCAACACAGACACACACAGAGAGACACACAGAAACACTGGGGAAAAGGAAAAAGACATAACCACAAGAGGGCAGGGGAGAAACAACCCTAACTATAACAGTACCCCCCCTTCAACGGGAGCCTCCCGGCAACCCTCCTGGTTTATCCGGGTGAGCCTGATGAAAGTCCCGAACTAGTTGGGGATCCTCAACAAAGGACCGGGGTATCCAGGACCTCTCCTCCGGCCCGTACCCCTCCCAATCCACCACGTATTGTAGCCCCCTGCTCCGACGGCGGACGTCCAGGAACCGCCGGACCGTGAAAACAGGGTGACCATCAACTAGCCAGGCGGGAGGAGGGGGAACGGACAGAGGGCAAAGCGGACTAGACGCCACTGGTTTTAGCTAGGACACATGAAAGATAGGGTGAATCTTCATGGATCGGGGAAGTTTGAGTCTCACAGCGGCCGGGTTAATCACGCGATCTACGACAAAAGGGCCGATGTAACGGGGAGCCAGTTTCTTAGATTCTCCTCTTAGTGAGATATTCTTAGTAGCAAGGAGAACCTTCTGACCTGGCCGGTACTCCGGAGCCGAACTCCTGTGCAGGTCGGCCTGTCGCTTGTTGGCTTCCGATGAGCGAATGAGAGCGGCTCGGGTTGTCCTCCAGACCCGGCCGCAACGGCGTAGATGGTGCTGGACGGACGGAACGGCTAGCTCCTGCTCCTGCGAAGGAAACAGAGGGGGTTGGTAACCCAGAGACGCTTCAAATGGCGACAGACCTGTTGCCGCGCAGATCAGCGAGTTGCGTGAATACTCGATCCATCCTAACTGGTTACTCCAGGAACCGGGGTTGGCGGCAGTGACGCACCGTAACGCAGCCTCCACATCCTGGTTTGCCCGCTCCGTCTGGCCATTAGTCTGGGGATGATACCCAGAGGATAAACTCACCGATGCTCCCAGTCCTTGACAGAAAACCTTCCATACCTGTTAGATGAACTGGGGGCCCCTGTCCGACACTATGTCAGCCGGGATGCCATGTAGGCGGAAGACGTGATGGGTCACCAGCTCCGCAGTCTCCCTGGCAGATGGAAGTTTAGCGAGAGCAACCAGATGAACAGCCTTGGAAAAACGGTCAACAATGGTGAGAATGATGGTATTACCTTGGGATGGAGGCAGACCAGTGATGAAGTCCAGTGAGATGTGTGACCAGGGACGACTGGGAACTGGGAGCGGACGAAGCAATTCAGCTGGTGGTTGATGTGAGGCCTTACTCCGGGCGCACACCATGCAGGCTGTCACATAGGAGCGGGGATCTGCATTCATGGTGGGCCAACAGAAATGCCGCTGGAGGAGGGAGAGCGTTCGCCCCACACCGGGATGACAGGCGAATCGGGAGGTATGCTCCCACTGTAACACCTGTGACCGGACCGGGTCCGGGACATACAGCCGGTTCGGAGGCCCACCGCCGGAGTCAGGGTGAAGATGTTGGGCCTCCCTTACCACAGCCTCAATCTCCCACGTAACTGCCCCAACCACACAGGCAAAGGGAAGAATGTGCTCAGGCTGGGACTCCATCTCTCCGGAGGAGTGCTGACGGGACAGAGCATCCGGCTTGACGTTACGGGAACCCGGTCGGTAGGTCATGACAAAATGGAACCGACTGAAGAACAGGGCCCAGCGAGCCTGGCGGGGGTTTAGCTGCTTGGCCGACCGGAGATAGGCCAGGTTCTTGTGATCAGTCCATACAATAAAGGGCAGCTCGGAACCCTCCAACCAGTGCCTCCATTCTTCCAGGGCCAATTTCACCGCCAGGAGCTCCCGATCCTCCACGTCATATTTTTGAAAAAGGCACATGGGTGGAGTTTATTGTCAGAACCGGAATGTTGTGATAACACTGCACCAACCCCAGTATTGGAAGCGTCTACTTCAACGACAAACTGGCGAGTGGGGTCGGGTTGAACCAGCACCGGGGCTGCAGTGAAGAGCCTCTTGAGTTCAGAGAAGGATTGTTCAGTGACGGTGGACCACTGGAACGGAACCTTAGGGGAGGTTAGTCGGGTTAGTGGGGCTGCCACTTGGCTAAAGTTCTTAATAAAACGCCGGTAAAAATTGGCAAACCCCAGAAACCTCTGCAGTTGTTTCCGATCCGTAGGTTTAGGCCATTCAGCCACAGCCTTCACCTTTTCAGGGTCCGTCCTCAACTGTCCTTGCCCGATGATGTGACTCAGGAAACTGACCGAGACGGAGTGGAATTCACACTTCTCAGCCTTGACGAATAGGCGATTCTCTAGGAGCCGTTGCAGGACCTGATGGACATGAAGACGGTGTTCAGACAGAGATTTAGAGTAGATGAGAATGTCATCGAGATAGACAAAAACAAAACGATCAAGGAAATCCCTCAACACATCATTTACCAATGACTGGAAAACGGCTGGAGCATTGGTTAGCCCGAAAGGCATTACCAGGTATTCAAAATGCCCCAGTGGTGTGTTGAATGCCGTTTTCCATTCATCTCCCTCACGGATACGGACAAGGTGGTAAGCATTGCGGAGATCGAGTTTCGAAAAAATGGTGGCTTCTTGCAAAGATTCAAATGCGGAACTCATAAGTGGCAGGGGATATTTATTTTTTACCGTGATATTGTTTAAGCCCCTGAAGTCTATACATGGTCGTAGAGACTTATCCTTTTTGGCTACAAAGAAAAACCCAGCTCCTAGGGGAGAGGACGAGGGGCGGATTATGCCAGCTGCCAGAGACTCCTTTATGTATGATTCCATAGTCTCTTTCTCAAGACGTGCTAGGCTACATAGCCGACTAGTGGGTAAGGGTGCCCCGGGGAGGAGATCAATCGCACAGTCATACGGGCGATGTGGGGACAGAGACAGAGCCTTTTCCTTGTTAAATACTTCACCTAAGTCGTGATATCAGGTCTGGAGAACTGGACTTCTGTGGTGTCCGGGGAACCGTGGCTGGGGTTAGGGCCGACCGCAGGCAGTGAGCATGGCAGAAAGAGCTCCAGCCCACAATCCTACCGGCAGCCCAATCGATCTGAGGGTTGTGCTCCTTCCAAAGGAGCCATGGCAGAAAGTTGGAACTGACCTGTTTCACTTGGATGGAAAGAATTACTTGCTGGTGATTGACTATTTCTCAAACTATCCAGAGATGGCGCTCCTTCACAGCATGTCTTCTACCTGTGTGATCACACACATGAAGTCAGTCTTTGCAAGACATGGAATTCCCCAGATTGTCTACAGTGACAATGGACCATGTTACAGCTGCAAAGAATTCCAGAGCTTCGCTGAAGAGTATGACTTTCAACATGTGACGTCAAGCCCCCTTTATGCCCAGTCAAACGGCAAAGCAGAGAAAGGAGTTCACATTGTTAAACAACTGCTTAAGGCTTAAGAAAGCAAAAGACAGTAACTCAAATCCATATCTGGCCCTGTTAAGCTATCGAGCTTCACCTCTTGAACATGGCATGTCTCCTGCTGAGCTTCTGATGGGACGTAGGCTACGTACCACCCTTCCCTACATTGTAAAACAAAAGTGGCACAGAAAGGTGAGACAGAAACAAAAACATCTACAAAAGAGACAAAAAATAAACTATGACAAGGCATCAAGAAGCCTGGCGCCACTGGCAAGACATGACACAGTAAGACTTGAGGATTCCAACATCTGGAGCAAAAAGGCCACGGTTCTGGAGGAAGTAAGTCCAAGATCCTACACCATCAGAACGGAGGATGGTCAAATCCTGAGGAGGAATCGTAGGAGTTTGCTGAAAACAAGAGAGACACTCCAAGAACAGACAACAGAAGAAAATCAAGCCGGCACCGCATCAGCTGAACCACCACCAGTGCCAGATGACACCGCGTCAGCTGAGCAGACCACGTCACCTGTACTGAGAAGGTCTACACGCAACGTCAAAGCACCTGACAGACAAAGACAAAACAGGAATGTAAAGAATTTTGTTTGTGCTGTTTAAAACTAAGGGATTTGTCGTTCATATTTTTTTTGGTTGACAAGAATACTGCACTACAGTGTGAGTTTGTTAGATGAATATTTGTTGTGTACAGCTTACGTTTAAAGAAAAGGGGATGTAGTGATAAGAGCTGTTAATACTCCCAACCACAAGAGGGCAGTGGCGAGTAGTGTTCCTACCTGTTATTGTTTTGGTCACACAGTGGATTTCAGTGGTAGAAGAAGAAGACAACATGCCGCTATATGTTAATGTTTACCTACTTCTGCTGCAGTCAGTAATAAATATGCACGTTAAATGAGACCCAGTTTCTTCAGTTTATTAGAAACATTACAATCTGGGTTTGAGCAAAATATGTTGCATTCAGTATTATAATATGTTCTTTCAATTTAAGCTGGGGTAGGCAGTTTTCTTTTGGCGTCACTGGGCAAAAATGCCATATTAACCATGCAGCATATTGTAATTCAAGTGGTCTGAGAGCAGACCTCCATTTCAGCCCCCCCTCTTGCCTCTGTTTTCAGGCTTCAGAAAATCTACCCTGTGACGATAGACTTCAGCCTATCACAGGTTATTTCAGAGAAACGGTGTGTTCGTATTGGCTGTTCTCCAAATGCAGATACGCGTGCACGTCCCTTCAGATGGTAAAAGGCTGAAAGCCTGATTCAATGGCAGAAAATCCTGAAACTTGTGATACATTTCCAACACCTCCTTTGCCTACAGCAGTGTATAGTACAAAACAGCATGTCCCAGCTCCACACGGAGCTTCAGGCTCATTATGTTTGATGCCATGGCGCTCGTAACGACGAGTGGCAAAGAGGCATGATGACAAACAGTGGGGAATAACTTTTGGAGTTGCAGCTGCCTCTGAAGCCTGGGGCGCTCTGCTCTGCGACCGCGAAGTGCTGGAGGGGCGTCTTTGAGAAAACAAGTCACGGCGGCAGGGACCGCGGTCTCTGTGAGGCTCACACTGTGGAGAGTGAGCCCTACAAGGGATACAGTTTCACTGGGGAACCGACTCCTCCTGCTGCCTGTCGAAGTTGTGGGTTTAGTGGGAGGGGCTTAGCAGAGTGATACAAGGCAGCAGAGAGAGAGGCAGAAGGTTTTGCCTAGGTTGCACAGATTCTGCCTACCCCAGCTTTAATTGTGCAAATACGATCTAATGGGTCAAAAATATGCATACAGCACAGATAGTATTTGGTTGCATGTGCCTTAGTTATTTTGCCTCAGTCAGCTGCTTTTGGTAGCCATCAATAAACCTCTGGCAGAATACTGGTTGGATCTTTGACCACTCTTCTTGGCAGAATTTGTAGAGTTCAACCAAAGCTGCTGGTTTTCTTGCATGGACTCATCTTTTCATGGCACTCCACATATTTTCAACACCATTGAGGTCAGGACTTTGGGAAGACCATTCCAAAAGCTTATTTTTGGTTAATTTAGAGAATCCAAAACCACTTTTGAAGTTTGTTTAGTGTCATTGTCCTGCTGGAACACCCAGTTGCATCCGAGATTTAATTTTCTAGCTGATGGTTTGATGTTGTCCTGAGGAATTCTGAGGTAATCTTCCTCCTTCATAACTCTGTTCACTTTCTGCAATGCACCAGTTCCACTGGCAGCAAACCAGCCCCAGAGCACGATACTACCACAAGTGTATGCAAACCTCTGACCTATAACTATATATTATAAGTATACCTGTCATTATGAAAATTGAAGTGGCCACATTACCATGATAAGGATGTGCACTGAAAGAGGAAATCCAGCTCTGCCAATGAGGGAGTTGTGAATGATCCCATGCTGACAAAATGTAATGATTTGATGATGTTTTTCCTTGTTTCTGCAGCTGAAAGGACCGATGGATCACAGTCACTTTGACATGTTTCCTCCTGACACAGAGGAGCCTCCTGATGAGCTGTCTGGCTGGGATAAAGACTTCTGAGGACTCATCAAATAAGATCTAAGCACCAGCAGTAAATATGGCTCATGAAACTGCAGTGGGTTGGCAAACTAACTCCTAAAGCGTATATCTGGCTTTTATAAATCAAGGAAGACAAGCTAATTCAATTATTTAATTCCACAAGATTAGGGTTGTGAATTCGAAAATAACCTATTCAAGACCTTGCAGCAGCTTTCAGGAGTTGGGCACAACTACAACCTACCACCTTCAGGGTAACCCAGCAGAAAGGTTCAATAGGACCCTTCTGCAAATATTTCGGCGGCAGAGGAAGAAGCCATGTCTCCAAGGGGATATGCGGAAAAGTGTGCAGTAAGGATGAAGGAGGCATACAAACTTGCCTCTGAAAACAGCCATCACTCAAGTGCTAGAAGAAAACAATATTATGATTGTCATATGAAAGGAGTGACTCTTCAGCCAGGCGACTATGTACTAGTCTGTAACCTGGGCAAGAGGGGATGCCCAGGAAAACTAAGGTCTTACTGGGAAGAAACTGTGTACAGCAGATGAACAGTGGTCCTGTGTACAAGGTGTGTCCAGAAAGGGGCGATAGAACACGCACCCTGCACCAAAACCTTCTACACCTAGTTAATGACTTCCCTGAGGACTTACCTTCACCATCTGTGCCTGGAAAGAAAAGAAACCTACCTCTACACTCACCTGCGTCATCAGAGACCATATTACCTGGAAAGAAACCTACTAAGTACCCTTACCACTATGACCACTACCACCTAGAGAGAGAAATAAACGGTTAAACAATGGACATCAGAAGGAACTGTCTACAAACAGTGACTTGTCAGAATCGGACGAGGATGATAACACAAGTTACTGGCTTTGGATACCTGTTCATGAACCTCACTTAAGAGCCCAAGGAAGACCCAGCCCACTCCCACTTAAAACTGAGCGGCAGAGAGAAAGCAATAGTTGACATTCTTTTACATGACATTCAAGACAACACAGCATTTAGTCTAGTCCCAGCAGATAAGGGGGAGGAATTAGAGGAAATACAGTCACTAGAAGAGTATAAACCTATAATGCCTCAATCGCCCAGTAACCAGCTAGACTATATGCCTAGTCCTGTATCTTCTCAGACAGACTGTATTCTGCCAGGTCATTAGGCTAGTTTTCCGCAGTCAGTTGATAAACCAGCCAGATGATCCCAGTACTGCAACCAGAAAATCCACGTGAGAGAACGCCTGCTCAGATGTTAACAGTCTAGGTGAACTCTCTTACCAGCCATAACACACAGTTAATACCGTAAGGGCCTATGGGGTAGCACATACACCAGTATGGGCCACACCACATTCCTTATCAATCACCATACCTTGCCATACCATAGCAGTTGTTGCCCTGTATTTTATCTCACCCCTACAGAGGTATATTGAAGGGAATGAAAGACGTGTTGCTTATAGTGTATATTAATTAACTGAGTGTTTAAAAGTATAAAATTCAGTTTGTGTGTAATGTCCGGAGCCATTTTTTCTTTGTGAGGGAGCATGTGACGCACACAAAAGATGTGGTCACATTTTTGTTAATGTCTTACCAACTTCAGTGCTGATTATATGTATTCCAGCTCTTGCTGATGATTTATTATACATTTTGAGAGACTTTTATTCAGTCTTTGTGGACTTATTTTGGTGCAATACCAATGTTAGTAGGTGGTAGCAGGACATTGGGCAGCTGACCGGAAAGCTGTTTTGCATTCTTCTCTTGTCATTCTGTTACAAGGAGTCAATGCAGTAACAGCCTAACGTTGTCCTGTCTGCTCATTTAACCTGTTATCAGGTTAGTGTATGGTGGCCCTGATGGTCAAAACACAACATTTCACAAAACACAACAATTTTTCACAAAACACAACGACATTTTGACCTTCAGGGCCACCATATTAGTGTCATGTATAAGCATGAAAAACACATAAGAATTATATGTAAGAATATTTGAATGCATTTCAGGGGGCCTGTAAGTAAGTTTTGAGTTATGTTTAATTCATTTTTGTGCCTCTGAACTATAGTCCGTAGGTCCCGCTATTAGGTTTGCATTGTGTGTGCCTGCTCCTTACTTATTTGGGCTAAAATCTCAAGAGCTCCAATAACCATAATTACATTGCACATTAAGTTAATCACTTATATGTTGAATTCACTTAAATAGTGTGGTTGTTTTAGACATTTACAGTTGTTAATACCTGTAAAAACCTGAAACTGCATAAAAAATAATGCTAACGTTACTCTACCTGAGGCTTCTAGCTCCGCAGCTCCAAATGGTATTTGGGAGATCTCCGGTTTTAGGCTATTTTAATTGACTTTAGCCTGGCTTGTAGCTGATAATTAACTAGCTTTTCACAGTTTGGACTAACTCTGCTGTGAACAGTACAAGAAGACACCATACTAACAAGGGCTGCAACAACTAATCGATTAAATTGATCAATTAGTTGGGTCTATGTTATGATGCACGCGCTGTGGTAACGTCACTTAATTTCCAGTCTCCTAAGGTGGGGGCAGCAAGCCAGCCAATACCTCGCCTTGTGTTGCTCACATGATTAATTACAGAAAATGACAAGAGTAAGCATTTGAAAAATGGCAGCAGAGGATAACGATACAGTGGAGAAAAGTGTAGGACCCAAGTCATCAAAAGTATGGGAGCACTTTATATTAAAGTCTTCAAAGAAGACCGTTAGCTGCAAAATGTGCAAAGCTGATCTTGCATGGCATGGCAACACAACATCACTGCATGAGCACCTAAAGAGGAAGCATGTTGGAGCCATGGGTAAAAGGGACATGGTAAGCAGTGTTGGGTAATAGCGGCGCTTCAAGTAGCAGCGTTACTAGTTTGACTATATTTCTCAGTAGCGTGGTGGTAGCGTTGCTGTTTTCTCAATCAAATAGGTTTTCAGTAGCTTAGCTCTTATTGATCAAGTAGTGCTACATTTGCTCAAGCATTTCTGAAGCTGAAGCGCAGCGGTGATTTTTGCTTAGGTCTAAAATAAAACTGCTAAGGATCAGTAAGTGACACCACCGCCAAGACGTGTATGTGTGGGACAGAAACACTTCTGTATGACGATGACATCACGTACCAATCCATGAGCCGATGCCTACGACATCTCTGCTGCAGGGGAATACAGACACGTGATCTTGAGTTTACTTGAGGAGGACGGAGAGGAATTGGTGCAAAAGACAAACAAATAAATAAACAAATACAGTACATATATAGGAGGGAAGAGGTGGGGGAAAATGAGGAAACAGAGGAAAAGTTGAAAAGTTTAGATTACATTGAAATAATAGTTTTTAACATTGACCAGCATAGGGTACAACAAAAATGCAAGTTTCTACAAAACCAAAGTGTTGAGAGATCCAGCAATGCGAAATATGGCCAAGGCTCAGCTCCTTTGGAGTACCACTGAATACACAAGGAGGACAATAATCAAACAATGAAAAAAAGTTAAAAAATGACTGTTTCCAACTCACAAAGTTTGCACCTCTTGCTAACAGCAGCAGTTGCCACAGGTCTCTTGCTGTGCAAAACATCCTGTTATTTTCCATTTGGTAGAACCTCCAGGTTGCAACTGACATCAAAGCCTTTTGACCTATGTGCTTCATGTATGATGGGTTGTGCCTTATAGTATGTCTTGTATGTGCCTTATGTTTGACCAAATATGGAATATGGTAAGCTTGAGTTTTTCCTGTGCTGCATCTGTATAAAACGGAGGCACAGAAGGGCTTAGATCTCTCTCTCTATTCCTTGTTTATTTATTTATTTTTTACATCTTTTTACTCTTAGTAACTCTTCTTTTGTCACTTTGCATTTTGACTGTTCGTGGTAGAGGTAGAGAGGGAGAGTTTTTTGAGCTAGTTGATAGAGCATTATTAGAAGACTTTTTCTTTTTGCATAGAGGACTTTGACGTCCACATCATAAGATTTGTTAAGCCTTAAATAAAAAAATATTGTACACTCTAATCAAAGTTCCTGGTGTTGGTCTCTTCTCTGAAAGCTCCCTGCGACAGCCTCACTTCTAAAGGTAAGAAACTCCTTGGGGCAGGCTGACATTGTTAGGGTAATTTGATGCTAAATTGCTAAATTGATGCTGAATTGCTAAAGATAAAATGAACAATTCTAACTACTTGATGCTCAATTGAACAATTTTACCTATTTGATGCTAAGGTATGAATTAAATTGCTTTGCTTTGAACTGAGTTTGAGTTGTTACTAAAGTGATTTGATGCTAAATTTAATTGCTTAGTACTGAACTGAGTTTGAGTTGTTACTTAAATGATTTGGTGCTAAATTGAATTCCTTTGTCTTGAGTTGAAGTTGAGTGTTTTGCTGCTAAACTGAATTGCTTTGTTGTGAGTTGAATTTGAGTTGTTGCTAAAGCGATGGTATAGGGCTAAAAGAGGCTCGATGCTGCCTCATTAAATGGGTGAGGCTCTCGAACCCAGTCCCGAGTCACCCTCAGACTATCTGAGTTACCAGCATATCCACCTAAAATCTGCAGCACATACACTTGGTTGTTTATCCGGCCCGTTGCTGTACCTTCACAGGACATTGTGGTCTGAAAGAAGTGATACAACAAGCTGGTTACCAGTCAACTTAGGTTTCTTAAGCAGGCTCTAACTCAATGTTTAACTGCGTATGTAGAATATAGAAACCAATCTGATACCTAGGTCATAGGGCATCAGTCAGCCGTCTCGAGGTAAAATATCCTTGCCTAGAGGAGGTATCGGCAAGGAAACACAACAGAAGCATGATTATTAGTCAAAATTATTTGCTTATTTTTCAATGAGAAGTATTTATTTGATGATGTGTTCATCTCCGGCAGATTTGTGACTGTTTTGACGGACAAATGTACAATTACAGGTTCTAATTTAAAAGCAAACGTAACGGACAGAAATACTTTCCGTCTGTTTTCTCTCCATTTTGTGACAGATCAATGTAGTAGGACCCCTGACAAAGCTATTTTAAAGCGTGAAAGTGAAATTAGGTAGGAGAGATGGAGTATATTGAGTTTTGGAATATTTCATGCCATTAGTCAGTTGGCATATACTGTAGCCAGGCTGACAGAGAGTCACAGCTCTGTTGAGCCATGTATTCCTATAGACCTCAGTAGTAATGACTTTATGAGCTTCTTTAATGATAAAATTCTAACTATTAGAGACAAAATTCAGCACCTCCTGCCCTCAGTTGGTACTGACTTATCTTCAAACAGAGGAACCTTAGAAACAACTGTAAAACCTGTACATTTAGACTGCTTTTCTCCCATCAACCGTAATCAACTAACTTCCATGATTTCCTCATCTAAGCCATCAACGTGTCTCTTAGACCCCGTCCCAACTAGGCTGCTTAAAGAAATTTTACCCTTAGTTAGCACTTATGTACTAGATATGATCAATCTGTCCTTATTAAAAGGCTATGTGCCACAGTCCTTTAAAGTAGCTGTAATTAAGCCTCTTCTTAAAAAGCCCACTCTTGATCCAGGGATTTTGTCAAATTATAGACCTATATCTAACCCTCCTTTTCTCTCTAAGGTCCTTGAGAAAGCAGTCGCCAATCAGTTGTGTGACTTTCTACACAACAACAAGCTGTTTGAGGATTTTCAGTCAGGATTTAGAGTGCATCATAGCACAGAGACAGCACTGGTGAAAGTTACAAATGACCTTCTAATTGCATCAGACAAAGGACTTGTCTCTGTACTTGTCTTACTAGATCTTAGTGCTGCATTCGATACCATTGACCATCACATTCTATTACAGAGACTAGAACATTTTATTGGCATTAAAGGTACTGCACTAAGCTGGTTTAAATCCTATTTATCAGATCGATATCAGTTTGTACACGTTAATGATGAATCCTCTATGCATGCCAAAGTTAGTCACGGAGTTCCACAAGGTTCTGTGCTTGGACCAATTCTATTTACCTTGTATATGCTTCCTTTAGGCAATATTATTAGGAAGCACTCCATCAATTTTCATTGTTATGCAGATGATACCCAATTATATTTATCGATCAAGCCAGATGAAACCAATCAATTAGCTAAACTTCAAGCATGCCTTAAGGACATAAAAACCTGGATGACCTGCAATTTTCTGATGTTAAACTCAGACAAAACCGAAGTTATTGTACTTGGCCCCGAACACCTTCGAAACACATTATCTAAAGATATAGTTTCTCTAGATGGCATTGCCCTGGCCTCCAGCGAAACCGTAAGGAATCTTGGAGTTATCTTTGATCAGGATATGTCCTTTAACTCCCACATAAAACAAACTTCAAGAACTGCCTTTTCATTTACGTAACATTGCAAAAATCAGGCACATCCTATCTCAAAAAGATGCAGAAAAACTAGTCCATGCATTTGTTACGTCTAGGCTGGACTATTGCAACTCTCTATTATCAGGCTGCCCCAATAAATCCCTTAAGACTCTCCAGCTGATTCAGAATGCTGCGGCACGTTTACTGACAAGAACCAGAAAAAGAGAACATATTTCTCCAATATTAGCTTCTCTACACTGGCTCCCTGTAAAATCCAGAATAGAATTTAAAATCCTTCTCCTCACCTTCAAAGCCCTAAATGGTCAGGCACCATCATATCTTAAAGAGCTCATAGTACCCTATTACCCCACTAGAGCACTGCGCTCCCAGAATGCAGGGTTCCTTGTGGTTCCTAGAGTCTCTAAAAGTAGAATGGGAGCCAGAGCCTTCAGCTATCAAGCTCCTCTCCTGTGGAACCAGATCCCAGTTTGTGTACGGGAGGCGGACAACCTCCTCACATTTAAGAGTAGGCTTAAGACTTTCCTCTTTGATAAAGCTTATAGTAGGGCTGACTCAGGTGACCCCTGAGCCACCCCTTAGTTATGCTGCTATAGGCCTAGACTGCCGGGGGACTTCCTATGATGCACTGAGCTCCTTTCTCCTCCTCTTCCTCTCCATCTCTACGCCCTCATATCCCATCAATGGTTGTTATTAATTCAACTTCCTCCCGTAGTTGTGCTTTCTCTCCTCTCTCTCTCTCTCTCCCCTTCTGCATTTGCTTTCTGCAGGTGTTTCTGCCTCTGGAGCTGTAGAGTCTGGGTCTGTGGTTGCTGCCGCCTGCTGCCCCCGTGCTCCTGCTCTGCACCCGCTGCTACTATTGCTGTTGTTGCTCTTGTTATTAGTGTTGCTATTATGGTGTTGCTCTTAGTGTTGTTTCTGTTGGTGTTAACATCAATGCCATTACCATATCTATTGCCTTACATCCCTATGTGGAACTGTATTGTGCTGCTGTGTGTTCTCTTTCCTCCTGCTCTCTCTCTCCCGCTCCCCCCCTCCCCCTTCAACCCAACCGGTCGAGGCAGATGACCGCCCACCTTGAGCCTGGTTCTGCTCGAGGTTTCTACCTGTTAAAAGGGAGTTTTTCCTTGCCACTGTCGCATAGTGCTTGCTCATGGTGGGAACTGTTGGGTCTCTATAAATATAAAGAGTCGGTCTAGACTTGCTCTATTCGAAAAAGTGCCCTGAGATATAACTTTGTTATGATATGGCGCTATATAAATAAAACTGAATTGAATTGAATTATTGAGTTACATGTATTATACAGATTGGATATAACATTAAACTTACATTAAATACTTGGTGAACTGATTTCACACTCAGCTGCCAGTTTATTGGGTACGCCTACTTAAAAGTAGGTGTACATAATAAACCAGGTATACCTAATGAACAACACTCAATGAGGGAAGATTTAATATAAACACCAGTATAACTCTTTTAATCCTGGCTCTTTTATTTCTGCCAGTGTGATTGGCTCTTTTAATCCTGGCTTCTGATTGGCTTTTATTCCTGCAAAGTGATTGGCTCTTTTACTCCTGGCTTCTGATTGGCTCTTTTATTGCTGGCTTCTGATTGGCTATTTTAATCCTGGATTCTGATTGGGTCTTCTCCTTGTCCTTCTTCTTGTTTAATGGCAGGTGGCAAGTAGCATTTAAGATGCATTAGCACCCCCCTCTCCTTGGGTGGTTTAATTATATCAAACATGTATGGAACATTTTTTATATTTATATTGTGGAAAATTGTATTGCAAAAATTATCATTATCGTTTTATTGCCCAGCCCTTTGTATGGGTCAGTGTTTGTGACAGGTTGCTTTCACTGTTACCTCTGTATGGGACAGTGTGTAAGTGGGTCGTGGCAGCAACACCAATGTCTCCCCATCAACTATAGAGAAAGTAAATACATGTTATTTATTCCCACAATAATTTGTATATTATACAATTGTTGTTTTATTAGCAACACAGTAGTTTTACATTGACACATGCAGACACAGAGACAACCCTTTACAAATGTGGCCTGTTGGGCCTATGTGGCCTATGTAGGCAGGCCCCTTCCTGTCTTCTTCATTTCATTTTTTTTTCCTGCTGGGTCCAAGCAATGTCAAAGCCATTTCATTGTGCTTAAATATACTGTTATCATCCTACAACAGAGACTGATTGAAGCACTAAAGCCTTGTACTTGTTGTACTTGTAAGATATGAAAGTAAGCCTACTTACCACTTTGAATTATGTTTTTATATTTATTTTTTATTTTCTCCCAAGTCTGTTTCACGTGGCCATGTGTGGCTGAAAGAATAAGGCTAAGATTGTCATACACGCCATGAGAATACATCTAGATGTAACATATGCTTCTTGCATGTTACATTAAATACATAATTTGAGGTTTAAATTGTTACTTTGTCTAATAGTCAAAATCTTGTAATATAGAATTTGTCAGTAATGTTACCTTTATTTGATAGCTGTAAGTTGTACATATTTGTGTTATATTCGTATTTTCATGATGATTATTTTATATTCCATATTTATTACTAAGCTACACAGTATCCATGGTAACAATGCAGTTATAAATTCCATCACAAGTCAGACCAGGCTTGTACCCCCCAGGTGAGTGTTTGACTGTTAAATGAAAACCTGTAAATATTAATGTATAGCCTATCAGAGAGAGAGACGGTAACTAAATTGACATCCAGAGTAATTATCTATGTGTACTAATTTATCTGTATCGGTAGTGTCTTTGTGTAATGT
>SEMN01001951.1:0-19407 GCA_005408345.1 Macquaria australasica | reverse complement strand
TATATGTGTATATGTGTGTGTATTTGTATTTGTAAATGTGTGAACAGAAAGGCAGTGTTTTTGTCATTCACTAATTATGTAATATGGCATTTCATCTCTAAAAATATCTGTGTGTGTGTTTGTGTGCACGCATGTGTGTATGCACCCCCTGCAGACCCGGAGTCCCAGAGGAAGAGGACCGTGCAAAATGTTCTGGACCTTCGACAGAACCTGGAGGAAACCATGACCAGCCTGAGAGGGGTGCAGCTCAGCCACAGGTCAGCCACACGCCCAAACATACACACACATACACGCACACAAACACAAACATGACTGCATAGCATTGTACGAAAGAAACAAAAAGAAAAGACAAACAAAACAACAGTTCAGCAGTTGAGATGGGCAGATTCTTATTGACATTGCTAACAGTGTGTTAGGGTGTGGTGGTTAACTGTCTGTGGGCTCTCAGATCAATATCAGTATTCCTGATAGACCAGTAGCCATTAGCCTGTCATTTTCCGCCTGCTCTGCTCTCCCTCTGCGTTGGTTAATACGGAACTGAACCAGGATTAGCTCAAAGCTGACTTCAAAGCCGACCCTGCCAATGCACACTCACGGCTCATATTCATACACACAACAAGACATGCAATAATGCTGTGATTAAGTATATGTGAGCATTTATGTGTCCTACTCCTTCTTCTGCTTCCTGTCTTTCATTGACTGATTCTTATTGCGTTCAGCGCGTCTTCAGGTTCTGTCCTTGAGAGCTTCCCCTCTTGTCTGCCGGTCCGTGTGTCTCCTGCCATGTATCCTCTCTCAGTCCCTCAGTGGGAGCTCCCTACATGAAGAGCAAATCAGCAGATGGTTCCCTGCTGGAACACATCTCCTTTGCCATTCATACTTTTTATCGTACTGTAATAACCTTGAATCACTCCCCGCTGTCCCTGAAGACATATTCTGCTTTGAGGCCTACAGGCTGTCCGCGGAAGTTTCCTGTGCAAACATGATGTCATATTTCCTGTGAAAAACGAGTGTTTAGAGTGTGAAATTTGCATGAATTAAACAAATGGATTGGCGAGCAAGCAAATTGTTTTGTCTACACATATTTTCCCTGATATATACTGTATGCATAACAAGCAGAAAGCCTGTGAAAATCCATTCTAACAAGACGTGTAGCATCCTCTCTCTCATCCTCTCTCCACTTCTTTCCTGCCTGTTTTATGTTAGCGGTTAAGCATTTCATGTGAAAATGTCTCCATTGATGGTTTTTGTGGAAATGATTCTGTATCCTGGAGACAAGATTAATTTTAATGTAGCAGGCAAGTGCACGTACTGTCACACAGTTTGAGAGCCAGTAACTTTTAATATGCTAATGCTCATCATTCTCACCCCAGACACTAAGCAGTGATGTGCTGTGCTGCTTTAGCACAGGGAATGCATGATGTTAACGTATATAACATAAATGTTATGTAGACTCACACAAATGTGCGCCGGCATATGTGACAGTGCTATGCCGTTTCAAGCAGAGCACAGAAGAACATAAAGGCGTGTTTGCTGACAAGAAAAGAACATGAAAACACAGACATGCACAAATATTACTTACGCATGTGTACAAATGTACAAAGGCACTCTGGACACACATACACAGACACCTGGAAACCAACTAATCCCTAAGACCCTGTAAAATCAGTAAAGGGCTTTATACACTGAGGTCCCACTGAGGGAAGAGGATGTAGCGTGGGGAGAGAAGGAAAGATGACTGGATGGAGGAAGCAGATCCTAAGCTCTTCTGAGAAAAAAAGGGGAAATGACAGACAGTCACTTCCTGTCTGTTAATGCCGTGCCCGACCTTTTCAAGCCTTTGCTGTGAATATTTCTTATTTTCACCACCTAAGAACCCTAAAACGTGTCCTCTTATTCATTCCATAGCTGTGTGGAGGGGACCATGTGCTACGACAGCGATGAAGCTGCTGCGTTCTCAATTTCCAGTCTATCAAATCGCTCCTCGCCATTGTCGTGGCGCCAGGGTCAAGCCAGCCCCCGTCTACAGGCTGGTGACGCTCCGTCCACAGGCAACACCCAGTCAGACGTCCCCCTCCGGATCAGCCACACCTCTCGCATCCAACTCATCGAAGCACTGGACGACTCTGATCCGTCCCTCCTGAAGGGAGATTACCTCAGCAGTAGTGACCTCGGCGGGAAGAGCCCAAACGAGGATGATGATGAAGATGATGATGATATTGATGATCTGGGGAATGGGTAAGTTGTGTTTTTACCCCTGCTACATTAACCCAAGTAGCATATAGAATATTTTATGACCTCATGACGCTGCAGTCTGCAGGAACCAGGACACTTGTCTCATTAATGGTCTTAGCATTGCTTGTGAGGTGAATCCTGCCACCTGCCAACTGTTACAACCCCACAGCTGCAGTCAGGCCTGTAGTTAGTGGTTTACCAGCACAACAAAGCCTTGATCAGCCCCTCTATAATGCATCACAAGCCCCCGTCATAGTGTCTGCCTTGACACTGGCAGCTGTAGCCCTCCTGGTGCAGCTGGCTCTGCCGCAGTCAGAAAACAGCCCTCTGGCAGAGTCCGGGAATGATGTCACAATCATTGAGCCCCCTTGCAGAGTTCATCCTGTCAAATTCAGCTGCGAACCTGCCAGCTTTGCCAGCAGGCTTGCAAGTGGAGGACCCCTCGCAGCGTTGGCTCACCAGAGCCCCCTGGCAGAGCTAGAATGCAGATGTCTTTGGAAAACTGGTAACTCATTCGGCCTAGCCAATGTGGGATCAGTCAGAGCTGTCAAGGTCCAAATGAGTTTTGTTTTAAACTAGCCATGGATTCCTTGGATCAAAAGATTTAATATTGAGATCACATTGGAAAACAAAATGTGAACTATTTCAGCTTGGTTTATCAAAAATGTTAATCTGCGTGTTTGTTGTGTTGTGTAGTGGTTGTTACCCATTTGGTGTATGTCTTTGAAGCTTTGTTCTCTCCTATAATTGGAACATCTTCGAAGGTATTGTTTCTCACATCACACACACACACCTTTCAGTTGAGTTCACACAGCACAGGTGCTGTGGCAGCAAAGACTGAGCAGTTTGCAGGTCTCTAATCTTCATTTGTTATCTGCTATAAAATGGACCAGAGAGGAATAATCCCAATCATGTTAATGTAAATGTGTTTGGGTGTTATTTATGACAATAACCTGATGACCCATAAAGATTGTGTATTGTGCCATTGTTTTTCTTTGACAACTGAGTCAGAGGGACAGGTCATGAGAGAGAGCATGCTGGGCAGCTGCTGTTAGTGTTCAAATTGTTATTTAGCTCCCTGAGTCTCCGTCAGTTAATTAAGTTTCACATCAATACACAAATAGAAGAAATTAAGTTTAGAAGGTCTATTGAAGAATGACCTAAGTTGTGTTCCCTGGACCTCCCTGGTTAGTTTTGGAGAACTTGCAGCCCTTGTCCTAATATGAGGAGGTTTGACACAACGATTTTAACTCGGTTGCATACACAGCATCATGTTTCACTGACCAACTCTAAGCACAGCGAAGAAAAACACATTATCTCATTGTAAACTATGATCCTGGCAGTGTGTGCGTGTAAAGCTGCAGAGTTCGTCCAACCAAACTAAAAAAAAAAAAAATTCCTCTGCTGGCCACAGCTTGACATCTCCATGGTAACCACAAAAATGCACCCCCAGTCACCAGGAAATCAATTGCAACACAGTTCAGGTCCCTGTAGTGTTGTTGTGTATCTGGTCATGGCCTCCAATTAGTGGTTGTACAGGTTTATATTGTGCTTTGTGTGAGGAGGCAAAACAAGAGGCAACATTTGTTGGCAGGCTAAAGGAAAAAGATTGAGAAAGAGAGATGATAGACTGACAGGCAAACAGACAGACAAAGAAAAAGGGAAAATTAAGCTGTTTTTATCTCCTTCTGCCAAAATGTGACTGAATTAATTAAGATATTAAAGTAGTATGTTGTATCATTCATGATGTCTTGCACCAGGTGAAGGTTCAGGCAAGGGGGGATATTGTGAACATGCAAATAATCTAATGTAATCCTAAACAATAGCTTGAGATGTTGATTATATGGCTGCTAACTAACGATTATTTTCATCATCAACTAATCTAATGTTGAATATTTGTCCAGTAACACAAATTGTTTATTCTATAACATATCCAAAAATAGTGAAATATGCCCCTCACAAATTCCCAGAGCCCAAAGTGACGTTTTCAAGTTGTTTGTTTTACCCTACCAACAATCAAAAAATATTCAATTTAATGAATTCAGTGATAGAAAACAGAGGAAAGCAGCAAATCCTCATATTTGAGAATCAGCAAATGTTTGGCATTTTAGCATGATAAATGTGAAACTATTGATCTAGTAACTTAAAGACTAATATTTTCCTAGGCTGTGGTGCTGTGCCTGCTGCAGCTTCAGACTGATATGTCTTTACCACTAGAGGGCAGGCTAGTGCTGCTGTTCCCTCCTTCCTTGCTGCTCTCCACCCTATCAAATTAAAGTAGCCCCATGCTGGATTACTCTCCCTTATCTCATAATTTATTACACATACTCATCCATTAAACATAGAGGCACTACCCCTGTCATACAGAGGTCACACTACACAACCATATCTCATCCCAGCATATATAATACATAGGCTTTCCCCACATACATTATGCATCACAAACACACATGTTCTTTGTTTGGGTTATGTAGTCCTCGTCTCTTTGTTCTGTTAAATTGTAAGGAAACAGTGTGTTAAAATGTTAGTTTGACCATAAACATACATGGATGAGCAGGATTTGACTCATCGTTGGTCTCACGGTTGACTCACTTTAGTTATACTATATAGGTATGACTCACATTCACATACAAAGG
Source organism: Macquaria australasica (assembly GCA_005408345.1). NCBI lineage: Eukaryota > Metazoa > Chordata > Actinopteri > Centrarchiformes > Percichthyidae > Macquaria > Macquaria australasica. The sequence goes on along the minus strand of SEMN01001951.1, from coordinate 14,536 downwards.
TAAGTGTACCGTGACTGTACCGTGACCTGCCTGACACACAGACCCTATCCACTCACACATACGCACTGAGTCAGGACACCTTATGTAAGTTATCCGCTTCCTGTGCTTTTCTAGCCTGGGCCTCTGCTTGTCTGATGAGTGCCATATACATCTGGAACCAGACCCCTCCCAGTATCCCCCCACACTCTCACTCACAAACTTCGTTCTCACCGGGAAACAGCAGGAAGGGGGGCGATGAGGAGGTCATTCCCCTGAGTGTGTGTGTGTGTGTAAACGTAAACAGTAACGAGGTGTGGTCCAATGCAGGTTGTGGATTTACTTTTTGGACACTGTGACAGTTTTAGAGGTTAGGACCTGCATTAATCAGTATTTTTTTTACATGAACAAGAAGTTAATTGCCTGTAATGTTTAATGTGAAAGAGGTTGCTGGCAGAAATAAACCAACAATTATCAAATCTGCAGCTCTACAGACATTTTTATGTCTCTTTTACTTTATTTTGTTTTTATGGCCCATGGTACACCTCAGTCTCAGCCGATTTCAGCAAATAAGCTGTGATAATGCTACCTGCCCAGCACCAAACGACAGGCAAACAAAGTTAGCAAAAAGCAGGTGAAGAAAATCGAACATCTAGCAAGCTAAAGACCCAGATGTTTTTCTCAGGAGTTGGTGGAGACAAAACAGACAGATAGATACTAGGCCAGACACACAGGACTCCAGTGGTATGATAATGTTGCTTCATGTCTGCTAGATGTGACCTGCACATTAGGGAAGCTGATTGGTTGATCCAACATCGTGCTGAGAAGTTTGGGCATACATTTTAGCGTACTGCCACAAACGATCTAAGAAAATACATTTTTCTTCTAGGCATTTAAGTTTGTTGCCCATCTTGTCAATGTCCCATCCATTTTCACTGATTAATCCAAATTCTTTCACATTTGTTTCACTGATGTAGTGGTTAATTTTCACTCATTGGGGTGAAATTGATTTCCGTTTCCTGATTTCTTCTACATTTTCTTTACATTGTGGTTTGCTGCACGTGACACTGCTTCCGAATAGACACACGTTACACCCCCAATCTGTACTAGTATAAAAGAAACACGCGTGCTTGCTTATGTGCAGCTCGGAGAAGCATAATTCCAGCTTAAGTAGGCATTTGTTTTAAAATGATAGATACTTTACCAACTGTATATGGTGATAACATGTCAAGGTTATCTGCATGACAGCTTGGTTTGGAGTTCTTCTGCCTCTTAGTGGCTAAAAAAATGATGAGTGAGTGAGCTTTAAATAAGAGTTCACAGGACAGTATATATAATCTGTATCCCTCAACAACTTCTATATGTAACCAGCAGGAATTGCAGCTGGATCACCTCACCTGCATCACAATCTCCACATTCCTCCCATTCCCAAAAGGTGAGCAGTCCACTGTCTAGAGAAGAGCTAACACAACAAAGCACAACAGGGTAAATACTGCCATTAGCTTGTTTCTCTTGAGATCAACACTGTGAAAGTGCACAAAGGCAAAGATATTGTGCTCAGGAAGGGAGAGTAATGGCTGTGTGTGTGATTTTATGGCAAACCTGCATAAAGCATAAGGTCTGCGTGTCTGAGCCTTGATATTCGGTATTGATTGTTGTCGTTGGAGTGGTGATAATGGATTCAATGTGCACATACACACGTGTCGACGATTGGACGAGCGTGTGGCTTGTTTTCTGCCCTGCTGGGCGCAGACGCTTTTGTTTCTGGATGGAAGAGCTCCCATCCTCAGCGACCTCCCATTCGTAAACGCACAGTCTCCATGGTTACGCTGCGAGACAAGCTGGTTCACTGCACTAAATGTCTGAATTATGAAAACATTAGTTTGGAGCAGGACACACGCGCGCGCGTGCGTGTGTGCGCACTAAGCTCCCTGAAGCTTTTTAGTGTCTGCTGGTTTAAGTGTTTTGATTTGGTGCCGTCTGCTTTCTAGAAAAGCAGAAGTGAGCTGGTTGCTCTCAGTGTCAGTCCAGCACAGTAAAGGGAACTGAAACAGAAAGAGGAACGTTTTAATAGAGAAGTAATCTGTTTTGAACACAAAAGATGCCTGGAATAAGCTTTGATGTCGTCAATAGTTACTTCAGCCTCATGCCTGCCACTAAATGTTTGGTGTTATTCAAACACTGGAGGTCATTATCTGGCCCTTAACTGATGGCTATCTGACCGTATCGATGGTTAAGCACTCCTAATTAGGTGTAACTCCTAGACCTTGTCATTGCCCCTAAACCTTATCTCCAGTGGGACAGTCAAATGCATGTGTGTGCGTGTGTGTGATTGGGTGTAGAGAGCAGCAGTGTTATTTCTCTCAGATCAAGCTCAATTCTGCTGTAGTCTTACCCCATCTACTGGCCAAAAACTAGAACCTCACACACACACACACGCACACAAACACACACAAAGAGAGAGAGAGAACCTAATGCAGCCTGACACATCTGATTAATGAATTCCTCTTCCCACATCTGGATCTGATTTACATTACAGGTGATGGATCCACTCACTCTCTCTTTCTCTCGCTCTCCCTCCCTCTCTCTCTCTCTCACACACACACACACACACACACACACCTCCTCCTGATGTGATCCTCAGTGGACACACCCAGGGCTTCCCTCTTGCTAAGAGCCAGATCTTTACACTATGACTCATACTGCGGTCCAGTTACAGACCCCCTCCCAAAAAACAGCACAGCACTCTGCCCCGACCTGGACGCAGTCACAACATGGGCTGAGATCAAAATTGACTGTCATGAAATATGGTGGGGGGAAAGAAGAGAAAACTGCAGTTTTTAGCCTTTTTGCTGACTGACTTCAGGATTTTGGTACATAAAACAGTTGTGAAATAGAGACATTTTAGATTATTTTAATTTTTTTTTCTGTTCTAAATATCTGATCTCAATTTAATACTTTGATTGCTTATGTTTTGCTATTGCGTAAGTACTGTATCTCTAGAATTTGTATCAAAAGCTCTATGAGTGACTTATCTCTCTTCTAAGTCACTTTTACCTTCATAGTGATGACGAACTCTGAACTAGGCCATTCTCAGTTTATTCTTATGAGTTATGGATTATGCCATTAAAAGATTGTACCAGTAATTTTGCATGTTTAGCCCATTTACTGCTAGCTATTTTGCAAACCATGCTGGAGTGTATCTGTTTTTCCATGCAGCCATTGGTTCCATACTATTTCCATATGTTATGAAAATTGATTGGCATGTCCTTGAAAGCTGTGCAATGCATCACAGTAAATGTTTTTGGTTTTGTGAGGTAACAGTGCAGACTTTTCAAATTAATCTGGATTTAGACTGTATCACTATGTAACAATAATGAATAAAAAGTAAATGAATGCAGACTTGATGTTTACTATGAAGGATCACACAACTCAAACAAGTTTCAAGTGTTTTTCAAATATTATTTTTGGGGCATTTTATGCCTTTATTTGATAGTGATAGTGGAAACACAGGAAATGTGGGGAAAGAGAGTAGGGGACTGACATGCAGCAAACGGTACCGCCAGCCGGGAATCGAACTGAGGACTCGCTGCTCAGGGCATTTGTGCCCATGTGGTATGCGCCCTGACCACTCGGCTATTGGGTCGTCCCGTCCTGTTTATTTTTATAACATACGGAAATTAATAGTTCCCTGAAAAGTAAGACGACATATTAAAAAAATATGAAGTTCTATAGCATGCATTAGAAAGTGGTCAGAAGGCTCTATTTTTCCACTGCATGGTATCACAAATAAAGTAAACTTCTGCATCAAGATTTCTCCCATTCTCACCATGTCTTTCTCTCTGTCTGTGTGACATTACGTGTCAGAGACAATTCACATGAAAAGTTGATGAGAGGCAGATTGAGGTGGGCTGCAGGAGGGTGACAGGCCGTGTGTTGTTCTTGTCTTCCACTACCTGCTCTTCTCTGGGCCTCTCTGGCTCGGTGCAGCGCTCCTTTGGCTCTATCTGCTCAGTGCAGCGTGTAATCAATTACTTTTCCTGTCATTATGAAGGGAACTTGACTGAGTGGAGGAGTGCGCTCTTTCTTTGTTCCAGCACGTGTGGGCAAAACACTAGAGAACACCCATGGAGAACAGACACACACACACACACACACACACACACACACACACACACACACACACACACACACACACACACACACACACACACACACACAGCCATTCACCATGATCACATGAGCATATTCTGTACTGTAGTCTGTACTGTAGTCTACATGCAGTTTGAGAGGTTTTTCAGTTTCATTTTGAGTTAAAGCATGAACGCCTTACTTCCACTATAGGATAATTACATTTAGTTCATATCTAGTAGCTGAATTTGTATTTAAATATAATGTTTATCTGCCTGGCTATTTTTCTCAGGGATGATGTAACCGGCTCCAACTGTAACAGCGGGACGCCGCTGACAAACAATAATGACATTAATCTGTTTGTCTGCTAAAGTGGCACAAATACACATCCCACCCACACATGCTCTCATATACACATATAGAGGCATACACACACAAATACACAAACACATTAAAAGATTTAACAGAGTAACATATGGGGCTGCAGGAAGATTTTCAGTCCTAGAAACCCCCTGACATCCCCTCTTTCAGTGAGAACAATGTCCTTATGTACCTTTTTTATTCTCTTGTGTTTGCTGAGGTTGTTTGAGTCACACGGTTTCATTATTAACCTTCTTAATTCTCTGTCATTATACTACAAAGTTTATTTTTAGTCCAAACAAACAAGGAAAAGTGAATGAGATTGTCAGTTCATCTGTGGTGACTTTCACTGTTGCTAAAGAAAACATTTGCTGTGCTTCTTTTCCTTTCGTCACTCTCTTTTTCTGTCCGTGTCTCCCTCTGTCTGTCCACACACACACACACACACACACACACACACACATACACACACACACACATACGTACAGTTACACACAAACACTAGTGTTAATGTCCAAGCTGACTGCAGTCAATTGTTAAAGGAATGCTTGATTTATGTCAAGGATATGTTTAGTTTGACTACGGGCCATTTCATTATTGTGAAACGTGCTGATGTTGAGCAACAAACACATGTTCTGGATCGGAGCTTGGGAACTACACTTACGGACAGATTTTCCGACGTGCTTCGGAATGAAAGAAAAGTTTGGGAAAGTCAAGAAAATTAATCTTTTCTCTGCTTCCTTGCTGTCATTTCCTTTAAATTCTATAGCATATATCTCATATACCCAATATGACTTTACTCTCTCTCTTGAAGGCCATGTCATTCAACTTCACCCAACCACACACCAAAACCACTGCCACGGCTACTGTTGCCTAGATGCCCCCCCTGCTGAGGCCTGGTAAATCTCTATGGAGACGCTACGGCATAATCCCCGCTAATCCCTGGCTTCCTCTTATGGCAGGGTTGCAAAAAAATAAGAGAATTCAGGGACTTGGTCAGGAGACTGCAAGGACAAGGGGGCGTGGATAGTGGGGTAATAATGGCCATGGTGTGTGTGTGTGTGTGTGTGTGTGCGTGCGTGCGCATGTGGAGGACCCCCACGTAGTTCAGAGGGATGTGTTACCATGTCAACAATATGAGCATGCAAAGGAAATAAACGGAGTGTGTGAGTGTGTGTCTGAGTGGACTCAGCTTCTTAACTTACAGAGGTTAAAATGTCACGACTTCTGCCAGATGACCAATTTCACCTCATTTCCTTTAAGGAAAGAGACCAATCCCACTCTTCCTGGAGATGTTTACTGAATTCACTTTATTTTATTTTTTTATAATATAATCCCACCTGACCTATAGAGGAGATGAAAAGGAGGAAATGACCTGAAAACAACAACTGATGGTGAACATGATGCTAAACCAACAAGCATAGATATAAACCAGACTGACATCATTCAGTCAACATGTCTTTGGACTTTGGAGGAAGGCTTCAGACTGAATTTGTTACTGGACTATGAAGGCTACAGCAAAGAAATGTGGACGTAGAAAACATGTATATGAGCAATGCAATAGAATATGGTTTTATATAAATGTGAAGGGTTGGTTAAACCACTAAATCTATTAGTTTTACCATCCTAAATCCTACTAGCTCTTTTTGTACCTCTTTATATAAATCATAGAAAGATGCCACAGTAGAACAAAAGTAAGCTGTAAGCTAGTAAGTGGACCTTGAGTTAAGATTTTTAGCCACTAAAGATGGCAGTGAAGGTCGGTCAGCCCACTACTTTGGTCAAGACTGAAATATCTCAAGTACTACTGGATGGATTTAGAAGATATTTTGTACAGACATTCATGGTCCCCAGAGGATGAAGCCTACTGATCCTCTGACTACCTCTAGCACCACCAGCAGGTCACAATTTTCACATATCCAGTGAAATATCTCAACATCTACTAGATGTATTAGCACAACAGTTTGTACAGACATTTGTGGTTTCCAGAGGATGTATCCTGCTGACTCTGACTTTTTCTCTAGCTAACATGCTAAACTAAAATGGATAACATGGTAAACATTATGCCTCCTAAACATCAGCATGTTAGCATTGTTCTTGTGAATATTAGCATGCTGACATTAGCATGAAGCTCAAGCCACCACTATGCCCAAGTACAGCCTCACAGAGCCGCTAGCATGGCTGTTAATTTTTTGAATGGGATCTTTTTTATGCTGTAAGTGAAATCCCATTCACCTCTAATGTGCTGAGGTGCGTGTCTCAAATCCTGGATAGATAAAAATTAATAAAATAGATTCTGCACGGCTAGATACCATCAGTGGCAAGTAAAGGACATGTGTTTTTGTTGGGTTTTTTTATATGGGTGAATAAACCCTTTTAAAGTGCATTTGTAGTGCAATTTTGTTCTCTTTTATCATTTTTATATGAAACATTGTTTTCAGTACTTTTCTTGTTATCAAGGGTGGAGTTTGAGGAAATGATCAGGTGCATTCCTGAAAGTTGGTTCCCACAGTAAAAGACATGCCCGCCCACGCACATACACACACGTACACACACACACACACACACACCCGCTCTCAAGCTCGCTCTCACTCATTCATACCCTCCCTTTACATCTATACAGCCTTTAAAGTACATGCTTAGTTCCTCTATAGGGGGTAAATGAAATTGCATGGTTAAGGACAAGCTTCTTGGGAGCTTTGGATGGAAGCCGCCTCAAATCTACGCCACACACACACACACACACACACACACACACACACACAAAATATGCACACTAGATCTGAGCCTTGGAAGGTTAACAGTGGGGTGTGACGGGGGTTTGTAATGCGCATAAGAATTAACCCTGCCTCCGTCCCATTGACACCCACCGTGTTATTCTCTGGAGTTGTTTCGACATTAGTCACACACTTTTCTTTCTGCCCTCCTGCCATCAGTCACCCTTCCTGTTCTCCTCATTACACCATCTCTTAATCTCATCCTCTCCTGTATGCACCAGTGCACCCAACAGTGAACATATCCTCATTATTTTCCCAGGAGACATAAGCTGAACTGGCTGCAGAAACCTGTTGAACTATATTTGAACTAGTTTAGCATGCTAACATGCTAAACTAAAATGGATAACATGGTAAACATTGTGCCTCCTAAACATCAGCATGTTAGCATTGTTGTTGTGAATATTAGCATGCTGACATTAGCATGAAGCTCAAGCCACCACTGTGCCCAAGAACAGCCTCACAGAGCCGCTAGCATGGCTGTTAATTTGTTTTGAATGGGATCTCTCTATCTCTTAAAAGACAGAGAGGAACAAGATGTAGCTGCATGAAGTATTTGAGCAGTCCCACTCCATATTGTCCACAGCAGACTAGACCTCGAGAATAGCGTCCTCTCCATGCAAGAGCCTAATTAGGTGCCTTTGGTGGCCCAGACATGGAGGGTCCCTCAAGAGCACCTTTTCAGACTGGGACTTACGCTTTGATGTATTTGAGTGTGTCACTGTGAGGTCATGTTTTTAGCATTTGGGTTATTAAAACCTTGGCCTGTTGTTAGTGAGGTACTAGACTGAACATGCAGGCTGGTATACAAACTATGGTTTGACTCTTCCTCTGGGGGAGGAGGCTGTTTGCAGGAAAATCTGACAAAAGAATGTGTGTGTGTGTGTGTGTTTTACCCGAGTCTTTTGACATGTTTACATATCTGAGTCCACATTTTGAGATTGAAATACAGGTTTACAACTCATCGTATATATTTGTTTTTCATTTTGTTCAACAGTTTTGTAAGTCAGTTAAAGTGTGTGAGAGTGTAGACAGGAAGCAAGTGAGAAAAGCAAGTGTTGTAGTGTGAAGGTTTCTGAGTGAAGGGGCAAAAAAAAAAAAAAAAAACCACATTCCAGACTGACAGTTAGACAATAGAGACAATTTAAAGTTGCTAAAGTAATTCCTGTGTGTGATCATGAAGAGGGGTATTTTAGTCTGATAAATGTGTGTGAGGGAGGTGTTTTATGTTTGTTTATATACAGTTTGAGGCTTAGCAAGTGTTGCATGTGCATCTGTGTGTCTGTGTGTGTTCCTGGTCTGATAAGGGGGATGAGCTTTCCCAGGTCGCTTGTTTCTTTCATCAGCAGAGGAGTGACAGGTTCCCAGGGTCATATGGATGACCCTGCCTGTATACTGTCATTAACCAGTTCTATCACTACCTAATTATACTGGGCTACTGCACCAACACACAAACATGGACGCTGAAAACAAGCACTGTGGTCTTAGATACTGAGTGAAAAGGAGGGTAGAAGTGAAAAAAAAGACACTCTTTGATGAGAAGCAAATAAATGGAGAGGGAGACAGAGGGCATGTCTGGACATGAGTCAGTGGTCAAAGTAAAAGCTGGCCAGACAGACGCAGAGCGCTGTCCAACTACCCTTTCCAGAAACTCGGATGAGAGTTGACATAAATAAAAGCAAAGCCTCCCACTGATTTAAGGAGGATTGCAAGTGTGTGTGTGTGAATGTGGGAGTGTTTGTGTCTGTGTGCACATAGAAACTGTTTTCCTTTCTCTTTATTAGCAACGCTAGGCAACAACGATGGCAGCAGCTCCACACACCTGCAGTTCAGCATGCCAATGTGCCAATCAGACCCCCCAACACACACACACACTGAGTGCCCACCTCGCCCTGCATGGTACGGGTGAGCAGTAGCCTGAAGAATCCTGTCTTTGTTCCCTCTGCACTTAAAAAGAGTGTGTTAATGATCTCTTTTTTCTCTCTCTGGGTGTGTTTTCCAATCTCTCTATTTCAATCTCTTGTCTTTCTTTCTTTCTCTACCGCTCACACCATTTTTTTCTCCTGTCTTCACTGAAAAGACAGTGTTAATTATCTCCATCTTCCCCCTCCTCTGTCTGTCTGTCTGTCTTGCTCTTTCTCACCCTTCATTCATTTATTGAACAGACCCAGCAGACAGGCAGATCTATTCACTGGGGTCCACTCAGTGCTTAAAGTGTTTAAACACCACTGGATGTTGTGAGGGGGCAGAGCTCGGGGGAGAGTGGATACATGATACCCACTCTATTCCTCTGCAAGTCTCCAATAGCCAATACACACTCTGTTACAATAGAAACACTAGTCATTTACCCTCCCTGCTTCATTACATCCTGATTGAGGGTCATTTATGCCACCGATGGTTTGGCTACTAGCCAGCATTTCTTCTAGACAGTGGCCGACTGTTGAAAGATATTTATGTGTAATAAACCAAAGCGCGTTTTTTTTTTTTCTTCAGAGAGATTATCTGTGTTATTATGGTTTCCCCATAATAAAGCCCATAATATTTAAAGTTTTGCTGTCATATTTAATAACCATTTTTATCATTGGATAGATGTTGAAAGTATTTAAGTATATTTTCTCAGGGACTCTACTGAAGTTTTAAGATACTTTACACAAGTATATAATTTATATAAATAATATGCCACTTCATACTTGTGCTCCTCTACATTTCACAGGGAAATATTGTACTATTTACTCAACCACATTTATCGTCTAGCTGACATCACTGGGTACATTGCAGATTAAGATTTTACACACAAAACATATGACCATAGATGGATCTTTACAGATTAAATCCAGCCTTATAAAATAGTTATAAATAGCTCCACCTCTGCTAGCTATAGCATTAAAATGAAAACATTTTACAATAAGCCATCAGGTCTGCAATTGTATGGCTATTGGTTTAGATACTTTGCAGCTCTTTTCCAAAAGGTATGGATTAAAGAGCTAAAAAGGCCAAGCAAGATATCCCAGCCAAAGGCATTTATCACAACCTGGCAACCCAAAGTTTTTTTCTTACAAATGGCTTATTACTGATATAAAGCATGAATAAATTATTAACCATTAGTAAAGCCATTAGGTACCACTTATAAACACTTTGTCTGATTGGAAACTGGTACCAAATTATACACCAATGCATCAGCGATGACACCCCACTCTGAAATGGACAATCCTGAATAATGAGTAGACTACATACACTTTTGATGCATTAGTGCATTTTGCTGATATGTTTACTTTGTGAAAATTTTAATACAGGGCTGTTACTTGAATATTTTTACATCGTGTCATTGACACTTTTATTTAAGTAAAGGATCTAATTATTCCTTTCACCACTGTCATATATTGCAAACCAAAATTAAAATGAATGCCAGCCTTCACACGCATTGACTTGGTATCAGAGGGTTGAGTGAGCGGAGTCGGTGGGCTGTCTTGCGTGGTGATTAGAGATTTCAGAGTGTGAAAATGTCTTTGACATGTCGCTTTAGAGAATGTGATGACTGCGTTTTTTTTTATCCTGCGGCTGAATGTGCGTTAAAAGCCTCTATGCGCTTTTGGAAACGGCACAGCTGGTCGCGATCAGTGAAACGGGGGCCGGAGGAGGAGGAATTTGGGGTGTTGCCTTTCTATCCATGGCTCCCTCCCTCCCTCCCTCCCTCTGCGAGCGTGTGTGTGTGTGTGTGTGTGTGAGAGAGAGAGAGCGAGAGAGAGCGAGAGAGAGCGTGTGTGTCAGAGTGGAGGCACTGCGGGACTGGGTCAGTCAGTTACGCTGCTGACTCTTACAGGCGGTTCCCCGGTTATCAGCGGCGGAAAGCACCGGGTGGATTCAACTTCCGAGCCGTAGCGGCGGGATATGCTAAACGGGAACAAAGCGGCGTGAAAGCTGGACGGTTGAAGAATGAGCGGGCGCGTGCTGAACGGGAAAATGCTGCAGCTCCCGGCTCCGCAGCGCGCGGGGAGGACAATGCACTTTCTGTCAAGGTAATAGATGAGACCTGCGTGTGACTGGGAATACCGGATCAGAAGCCAATTGACACGCTGGTGACATTGCTTTAAATCACGTAAACGTTATACAAACGCGAGGTTTCTGATAGTGGTGAATGGGTTGTTGAAGCCCCGGCGGAGCCAGTGCGTAAAAAGCCAGCAGCATGTCTCATTGATAAAACTCCAACAGCTGCATGGTGGCACGTTTCATTATTGTGACTGGCATGCGCTCGGGTTAGGCTGTTAGAGGATATTGTATCTCAGTCTAGACGCCGAGTAAAGAATGGCCTTTTGGTGAGCGTATAGATGGAGCTGTAGTCTACACAGTACTATATAGGCACAGACCTCAATGCGGAAAGCCGTATGTTGAATCAGCACTGTCTTTATTGTCGGTTACTGTATTAGATAGAAGCAGCATCTAAAAGACAGGATGATGTCCCCGCCTTAGCCTAAAATCCTCTTAGGCTAAGGCGGGGGCATCATCCTGTCTTTTAGATGCTATATCAAAGGAGACACATTACTGCAAATCATGTAATGAGAATAGAGTGTTAATGGATGTGAATGCTGCATGTGGATGTGTACGCGCGTAATGTGCGTGCGCGCCTTAAGTGTTACAGTATTTTACGGTCGGCTGGCATGCCCATTGTTTTAAACTGCGTTCGATGACAACTGGTTTGCTGGTGTGTCGGTGGTCAATCGGCAGAGGCAGGTATGTATGTGTGTGTGTGAGTGGGTGGGTGGGTGGGTGTGTTCGCATTGATCCGCTGCGGGACCGGGACCGCATTCTACTGAACGGCTGACCTACATTTTGAAAGACGCCTTCACCCGGTATATCTGCTGTGATTGGGTGAACAGCAGCAAGCCTCCTCCGTATCATCTTTATATCCACGTCATGTGAGAATTATCTAATTGTATGTCTTAACTTGTGGGCTAATATAAGTCAATTGATATGAGTAGGCTGTAGGCAGCTTTGCTCTTTTTGGTCGACTGACCCCTGTAGCATCCATCGACCCTTTATGTAAACCCATTAGAGCAGAGTGGCCTGATATCAGGGCATTAGAGACGCCCAGGGCACACACACACACTTTCAGTTTTGAGTCCCAGAGCACCAACTAAGGTGTTTTAGTTGGACATGTGTGCTTAAACAGACTGGCTGTCAAAAGACTGATAAACTGTATGATTGTAGCCAGAGGTGGTATTAGTAAGGGTGTGAGTCTCTGCATATGTAAGACTGTGTGTGGGTGTAAGTACGCTTGTGCTCAATGAAACATTAAACATGCATCATTAGCTAACCAGTTTCAGCCAACGCAGAGATTTGATCAACTCTTAGTCATATTGAGAGCAATCCAACATCAGCTTAGTGTCTGTCCCTGTATGTGTATGTGTATGTGTATGTGTGTGTGTGTTGTCGTCTGAACAACATACAAAAAGCCTGCTCAGCATGATCTACCCCTATCTAGATCCACCCACGGGTAACGGCACAACCTCATCCAAATAGCTGATATGCAAGATGGTGACATCACTCATTAATGTGTGTCACACCCAAATCCTCTGTTTCTTTTAATTAGATAAAAATGGAGCATCGGTCACTGTGATGCAGACCAGGCTCATGTCATTGAGCTGTGCATGGGAAGTGTTGGTCAGTGGTATAGCAGCAGCTCTGATTGGTTGAATGCTTTGACAGCTTCCTGCCTTCAGCTGCTTCCTCCGAGACCCAGCATAGTAATTAAAGCTGAAATCTGTAATGTTTTAATTAATACATCATAATTATATCCATCTGTATGACAGAGTGCAGTTAAACGGCACAGTCACCACGCTATTGAGAAATGTTGATCAGGTTTGTCAGGTGGCACCTGTCAGCTGACTGTGCCAGTGCCCTCAAGCTTTGACATTTTAGTAAATGAAGTGTTTGTTATTTATGTTACCTGGACATTTTCACTGCACACCAGCAACAATGAGACAAAACACTCTCACAAATGCAACACAAGTATGCTCTGTCGTCTTTGCTGTAGTTTAAAGAAGTAGAAAGTGTCAGCTTAAAAAGAACACTGTTTTCATCACACACAAACAGACACATTGTCTGTTGTGCTGGACTTAAGGGCTCAGGGTTTAAGATAGATTAAATTGTTTTGGGAACACACTTTGCTGACTCAGACACTGGATGAGTTAGAAGGGTCAATGGCCTGTTGGCAGTGTTATCACGCCCACATGAATCATGATTCATGAACAGGATTTAATAATCTTAAACACACAGACTTGTCCACACAAGTGCAGATACATTTGAAAAAACAGAGTTGGTGTTGAAAGCTGTCTATCCACATGGGGGGGGTTGTTTTTTTAAATTCCTGTTCACATAGAGATGGCAGAGTAATCAAATATCTTCTACTGCGCATGTGCAGGCCACTTGATGCAGCAGCTAGACCACATGACAATTTATATGTCTGAAATTTTCAAAAAAACAAAAAAAAGGCTGACTTTCTGCATTCACACTGCCAGCATTTTCAGATTTATTCACAAATTGCTTAATTTCCGGTGGCCAAAAAACTCAGGTCAGTGAGGGTGGAAGGGCAAAATGGATAAAAACACATGGCCGAAGTCATTTCATGCGGCCACTGACTCTTGATGTTTTGCATTTAAGCGAACAAGTTTGCTTGGCCTGCTACAAGGTCATTAGGGAGACCCGAGAGCGAAACAACAGATGCTTGTAACCTGTGCTTGTAAGACACATACACTTTTTTTTTATTGTACACACAGGAGCCTGTGTTCACAAACAGGGCTCATATTTTCATGAGGTGGTGTCCCCCGTGGTTTACTGAGTTTCTCTGTTACATCAAAGCTAGAGAAGGACCTACAGCCAGACAACAGTGCACCTTAACAGACTCACTGGTGACGAGACACACAGCTTCAAACCTCAACAGCCATGGAGAATAACAACCTCAGGATGTCATTTTCACCTGATAGTGAAGTAGTTTTCTAGGCACCGCAGAGTGAGTAAAAAGCTCAGACAATGTCCTGCATTGAAACTTTCAGAGCTTTCTTTGAGTTGTATTGGAAAGTGAGACGATTCCTCCTGTTTGTGTTGGGGCAACTTAAGGCTGCGGATTTCGGTTTTATTGGAACCTTTGGATCGTCATTTTATTTTTGTGTGTCTCTGTGCACTCGTGCGATGGTATGCATATGTGCGTCTGCATATGTTGGAGGATTAGGGAGTGGGACCCCAGAATACACTCGCTGGAATGTGAAGTGTGTGTTTTGAGCAGCCCGAGAGCAAGGAAT
>SEMN01001950.1:0-15000 GCA_005408345.1 Macquaria australasica | reverse complement strand
CTAACCACCTTATCACTGCATTATTTGCAATTTCTGGCTCAATATTTGGGTTCACAAAACACAACACAATATCTCCAAGGCACAATTTTAATTTGGACAGGAGTATCTTAGGGTCTGGGTGGTCTGAGGTCAATGTGTTTTTTAAACCTGAAAGCTATAATAGAGCAGGATCTTTAATCTGATAGCCACAAATCAATTGGATGCTGATAAATACAAAGGGAAAGGAGACATTCAGCTGAACAAGAAGTACATTAATATAAGACATAATGTCACCATAGGGTGTGGAGGTGATGACAAGTCTATGTTTGCACAAAAGCCAAATATATTGTAGTGTTATCTACAATCTGTGGAGGGTCTGTCAGCAATTTCATTTTTGCTTTACATTCTGTGAGTTCAGAAATGCCCTTTCTTCAGCCCCAGAATCAGGCCCATAGTGACAGAATTTCTCAATCACATCTACATTTCACATAATGAAAAACTGCAGTACCTGTGTTAGTTCATATGTGCTCAATGTAAAGAGAGGCAGGGGCTCTGGAGGACCGTGCTCAGGATCAATAAACGCTCTGGCATAGGATTCCCGTGCCCCTGGCTCATGCAGAGAGAAAATATATGAAAAACACAAAAAGGCTCGCCAGCGAGCCTTTGGGGACTGTGTGTATTTAGTCTAGCTCCTGATCTCCTTCAGTGGTTTCGGTTCAAAGCACGTGGAGTCTGAGCCAAAAGCAACTGTGAAACCAGCCCCTTGATCACAGTGGCATTGCCTTTGATTAAATTTAGCATTCAGTGGTGGGTCGAGATCCCAGCAAGAAGGTGTGTGTGGTAGAACACGCAGAGGTTGAAGTCCAATTTCCCACTTAGGTGAGGCTCAGTTTGGAGTGAGAGAGGCAGGGCGAGAATGAAAGAAAGGGAGAGAGAGAAAATGTTTGATAGACACAACAAAGGGAAATGCAGACAGAAAAAAAATCACGTGGTCAAAACCTGCAGAGACATTGTTGGATGGTAGAGCAGGGAGGTGCACTGATGAGCTGAAATTAAGTTCTGAAGGATGTAAACACAAGCATGGTGCTTCATTAGAGGAGAAACTCACACTGTAACACTTTAACACAAAAGCAGATATCCATGATTTCCTAAGCCCCATTCAGACAGAAGAATTTGATGCAGTCGTTTTTAGTTTTACATGCACTGGTCAGGGATTTTAACCCCTGACCTGAATACTAATTACAGTCCTAATTACATCCTTCAAAAATTCAAGTTGTGTCTGGAGAGACACTGTAAAAGTGTATTTCTGTATTTGTGTGCATCGAGCAAGGGCGTAGGGATGGGGGGCATGTCCCCTCACTTTCATAGTTTCACATTGATTTTCTTACTTACTGTGCACTCAAAGCAATGAGCTTAAGGAGCAGTAGTGAGAGCCTAGATCATTTTTTCCCCTGAGTTTTGCCTCTCAGATGTTGTACAGACTGCCCTACCATTTGGTAAAGGTTGTTAGGGGTGTATGCAGCCTGAAAGGAATAGTCCGAGGCCATGGTTCTCTGCCGGAAAACGGCGGACTGCCCCCTTTGGGTTGGAGGTGAGTTACTGCCCCAAACGTATCTCGGGGTCTTGTTTACGAGTGATGGTAAAATGGAGTGTGAGATGGACAGGCGGATCAGTGCAGCATCAGCAGTAATGCGGGCGTTGTACCGGACCGTGGTGGTGAAGAGGGAACTGAGCCGGAAGGCAAAGCTTTCGATTTACCATTCGATCTACGTTCCAACCCTCACCTATGGTCATGAGCTTTGGGTAGTGACCGAAAGAATGAGATCGCGGATACAAGCGGCCAAAATGAGTTTCCTCTTCAGGGTGGCTGGGCTCACCCTTAGAGATAGGGTAAGCTCGGACATCCGGAGGGAGCTCGGAGTAGAGCCACTGCTCCTTCGCATCAAAAGGAGCCAGTTGAGGTGGTTCGGGCATCTGATTAGGATGCCTCCTGGACGCCTCCCTTTAGAGGTTTTCCGGGCACGTCCAACTGGTAGGAGGCCCCGGGGCAGACCCAGAACACACTGGAGGGATTATATAGCTCATCTGGCCTGGGAACGCCTTGGGGTCCCCCAGGAGGAGCTGGAAAGTGTTGCCGGGGAGAGACGTCTGGACAACCCTGCTTAGCCTGCTGCCACTGCGATCCGGCCCTGGAAGAAAATGGATGGATGGATGGAATTCCGCATCTATGACATCATGTTTTGTTCCATAACTTTTTGAATTTGACTGACTTCCTCTCCACAGCAATGGCAGCGGAGGGTCATTGCAGTATGTAAAGCCATCCATTTTGCAAAACAAATGGAAAAAAAACACGATTTCTTTCAGAAACAAAGTTGAAATAATTAAAACCGGTGGCTATAACATAAGCCTATAGCAAGGTAAACCTGTAGCATTGTTACAGTAACCAAGGAGAATTCTGCGTTTGAGCACATGGTATGAATTGTGTTTTTATTTACATATTAATGGATGACCCGCTCTACCTCCAGAGCCACAGCCACCCTGAAAGAGACCATCATGTTTTACACCCACTATCTACACCTACACGTATAAACCTTATCCGAATTGAGGGTCTGAGGATGGTGGGTGTTGTATACTGTACAAAAGCTCCTTGAGGCAAATTTGTGATTTGTGATATTGGGCTACAGTGAATCAGGAATTCTGATGACAGGTATTTTGGAGATCACTCATAATAGAGTCATGTTAAAGAAAAGTAGATACATTCTTGGGATGTACAACACAACATCTCATTACATAACAATTCCTGAAATGTACTAAGGATCATAAGAACATAAGCAGTGAACAACACAAAGATGAGGTGGCACTGTAATAAAACCTCCTCAGGTACAGAGACAAGAGACTTCTGAGCTCACTAATGTCTCTCCCTCTGTCTCTCTCTCACCTGACTAATGACTAATTATCCCCAGGAAGCCTCATCAGGATCGAGGTGGGGGAGAGGACGGGCGACGGAGCATTCAGACATAGAGAAGAGGCAGACGGTGGGTGTCTGTCTCCTCGCTGGGCGTGAATGAGGCACCGCCGCCTGGCTGCTCACAGCAGAGAGGGGGTACTCACAAGGCAGGCGTCAAGATCCATTGGATGGTATGATTACAGTGTTCCCCCCTGCCATTCTCCATGTTGGCCTGGTTGTCTTGCATCACTTCTCTGATGCGTCGTATACATCTGTCACTGTTGAGTCTGAATCACTTGCTGTTTGAACCCCTGATGCAAGGCTCAAGCTTAGTCCCCTAGTTGAGAAACACTGCACAATTAGTCAGGTATGGTCGCTTGGGGCAAAATAATATCCAACAAATATCTATAAAGTTGAGTGACTGACAGTTTTAAAAAAAGAATCATAAAAATCAGCAGAGGCTGACATATCCAGATTTTTAGTCAATTGTATGGGGCAAGCTCCAAAAACAATGAATCCTACATTTCATGCACCCAGTTCAGTTTGTACAGACTTTGTTAAAAAAAAATTGTAGTTTCTAAGCCCCGCATTGACATAACCCTGTTAACAACATCAGTGTTGTTTTCTCAAACTTGACAAAGCTCCTCCAGAGCCCCAGAAGACATATAGTATACTACAGTGAGTAAACGTCATGTATAAAATTAGTGGAGTGCCCTTTTAACAAACAAAAGAGCCACATTTTCAAAACACAGTTATCACAGGCTGAGTAGTAGTCCCCACTGCTAAACTGACATTTAAGTGTAAAAACAGGTGGAGTTGCCCTTTATACATCTTAGAGCTCATTCTCCACATTTTGATAAATATCTTTTTCCAAATAAATGCCAAAAATGACCAGAAAATAATAAAGTATATTTAGTCATGTGTCTTTATATCAGTCCCATTTTTTGCCACTAAAAGACAAAACAAAATACTTCATGTTATAACAACTATTTCTGGAGGGGTGCATTGGCCCAAGCATAAAAATGAATAATACCATGAAGAACAGTTTCTGTTCCTCTACACCTCCCATCATGTACTGTAAAACCTTTGACTTCACAGCTCTGATGGTATGATGGCAAATTTTGGGCTTTTATTCCAAAGAAAATTGTTTCCTAATACATCACAATCATGATTGTGTTGCTGTGGCTGAAATCCATTCATTTTGAAAAAATCCAGAATTATAAAGTTCACAAAGCCTTTTCAACAAAGGTCCCTCTTTACTGTACATTATTTCCAATCCCAACAACCTTTGCTGTAAATGCAAATATGTTCAAACAAGACCCCATAGATATACACCACCTTGTGACGTTAAAGACACAATACCAAATAGTGCTGTTACGTTCGCGAACGATCCAATTCTTTTGAACGAGTCTTTGGTAGGAACAAAGGGAAACGAGTCACACTTGGTGAGAGCCGTTTTTTTTAATGTTATGCCCAAATTTCACTCCCTGCCCTAAATCCACTCCCCTTTACATGAACAGTGAAAAGCAGCCAGTCACAGTGTTGCATGAATTGAATTCAAGGCAAGGCAACTTTATTAACATAACACATTTCATACAGAGGGTAAATTCACAGTAGTAAATTCACTGACAAAGTAGAGGGCTATGGCGTCACCTTGTGCCATGTTTACAATGCAGATCATTGAAATTAGTTCTGGCAATACGAGAAATTTAATGCTGTTAAACCTAGTCCACACATGCAAAATGAAATTATTTTGGTGGGATGTCTGAATCGGATCCAAATCTTACCCTATCATTATCCTAGTGATTATTCCACAGATAAACCTAGTAACCCCCACCCCCTGAAATAAAGAAAAAAGAACAATGAGTCGTTCTTTTGAACGGCTCTTGGAAAGGAACAGAGCCATAAGATCCAGCTCCCTTCAAAGAGTTGTAATTCCCATCATTATTATCAAAGAAGTGGATATGACAAACATACCTAGAACTGCTTCATAAGGAAATAAAACTCCAGAGGAAACTTGGTAAAATACTGAAGAAAAAATCATGAACTGAGAAGAAAAATGCAGCAGGTCAGAGAAGACATTCTTTTTCCTGCTGGGGCTTCCGGGGACAGAGTGGTGATTCTTCATCCCTTATCTGAATAGTATCTGTGTAGGTCACTGAGGCGGGGTAATGTCTTCCTGGTACCTAGCTAATGACAGGCCTTCCACTCCTCCTCCTTAAAGGTCATGACTAATTCCCTTCATCAGCCATCTTGACACTGTGCAGGCAGAAAGAGGCCATAAAGCAGCGGAATATGAAACTCCAAAAGTTTATGAGGACGGGCTGTGGGGTGCACGCTGGTTTTAAATGCATTATTGCAGAGCAGCAGCCAAAAAAATGACACGCCTAATTAAAGAAAGACCTTCCAGCGCTCTTCTCCAAAGGTCAGCACTAACAGCTTCCTCCAGACCAGGTGCCATACAGGTGAATGCTCAGGTACAATATTTAATATTTTGAATATCTTGACAGAAACAAGTAGAGAGCCCTCCAGCCAGCTTGTTGGCAAATATCTCCCTGCTAAAGTATCTATGAGCAAGGCATTTTTTCTACCAGCTCAAACATTGATCTTTTCATGGGAGGAAGCTTTATCCCCCAAGGTTCAGTGTTGGGGAATGTTACTGGCAGAGGAAGAAGTTACTTTATTTTTCAACATAGCCATGAAAAATACTTGTTTCTGATTGGCTGACAGGTGTCTTTTACAATTATATAACATATTTCTGGTCAACAGTTGAAACTGGCTGAACCGCTTTTTCCACTGAGAATATAATGACAGTCAAGTTAAAAGATAAGTCTAGTGATATTTTACATTTTTCTTACAGTCGACAATTCCTTTAAAAAAGACCAAAACCAACAATGAGTAAAGTATTGTGTATGTTTCCAAAGCCTGATATATCTTACTCCTCTGCCATAGAGCTCCATTGTTGTCCAAAGACTAAAAACACACCAGTGAGCCACACTGTTGCACTGGGTGACATGTTTGGTCATTGCCATGAACACACACACACACACACACACAGTTTATTTTGACTCAATCCCACATAGGCTGTCCTGCTGCCCCAAATACTCACTACAGCACCAAATGTGTATTAATCCACCACTGAAAATAGTCCCCAACAGATGCACTATTTCCTCCTGTTTGAGTAACATTTGATAAAAACTACAGTGCCTTTTTAAAAAATGAAAACTATATTAGTGAGTTTTTGATATTTCTTTTAATATTTTAATATTTCTTCTCTGACTTGTCATCTTGCACCTTTGTCAGATCAAAAATTCACTTTGTCCAATACTTTGATTTATGATCAAATAACCTAATTTTTTCATCTGCAGCTATACTTGGTTTTTAGTGCTAATAAGCAAAGTGTGCTAACACGCTAAACTAAGATGATGAACATGCTAAAAATCAACATGTCAGCCAGTGGTGGACTGTAACTAGTACCTAGTTTTTACTCCACTACATATCAGAGGAAAATATTGTACTTTTCACTTCACTACATTTATCTGACAGCTATAGTTACTAGTCAATGTGCATATTGTGATTTCAAATTTAAAAAATCATATGAAATTCAACACACTGTGAAAGATTAAACCAGTGGTTCCCAATCATTTTCCCTTGTGACCTCTTACAAAAAAGCAGTGACAGGTTTGGGCCCTTTGTCAAGTTTCAGATGAGTTGTGATTTCCCCTCTAAACTTCTCAGATGATTTAATTTACATACCTATTCGAAGTCTAACAAGGGAAATTATCCAATATTTCACAAAATAATCAAAGATTAGTCCAAAGTATAAATACAAATTTGTGTAGCAGAACTTTGTTCTCTCCCATTAATCATCTCACGACCCCTCAGCTTTATTTTGTGATCGTTTGGAGGGGCCAGACCTCTAAGTTGGGAACCTATGGACTACAGTGCCTAACTATATATAAAAGTAGTTAAAACTAGCTCCACCTTGACTAGCTTCAACAGTAAAATGCTGCTTACACACTGATGCATCAGTATTAAGAATCTTATTATGGCTTATACAGTAGAATAATATATCAGTCAGGACTGCATTGCTTTAGCATGAATACAGTTTTAAAATGACACAATCAGTGACAGTAGCATAAGGGTGCTGTATGTGAAAGGGGCTGAAATAAATATGTAGTTTTAAGGATTTGTCTATCTTTCCTGAAAACACTTGACAAAAACCTTAATAAAGATATATGAAAAGACAATCATATCAAGGCATAAACCTGTCAATCAACACTGCCAGAAAACATTCAGCAGTGTTCCTCAAAAGTAGAGGAAGATAAGCATGTGGTGTCAAGCATCTTAAGGCAGTTTGGTTTTGACCTGAGCAGGCCTGAGGGATAGACCTAACCCCATTATCAGACAGACGGGGGGATATTAAAGGACGACACACCGGGCGCTCACAACAGGGCTCTGCGTCCTCCTCTTTCCGTCCAGACAGCAGCAGACGCCTGTTGCTGTAGGCTGTAGGCAACGCCACATCCTCTCTTTCCCATAAATCACCTTGTGAAGATCAGCTGTGTCAGGACACTGATTCTATCAGGGAGCTGACTTCTTTACAGGTGACGACGTGACGCTAAGTACGCATGATGACCCCAGTTTATGACAGCAGTTCACAATTAGACACACCCATTCAACACTGAGACAGGGAATGATGGAATAATAGCCATGACTGTCATCATAATTTATTGCATTATAATGCCACTGCCAATATAATATATGTATCTCACAGACGGCTGTCCAGTCAGTTGCATCAGTATGTTACTCCTCTGATCTTTTGTTATCTGCACCCAGAACTGAGTATTTATTTAAAGAGGCCTCTCTGCCCCTGATTCATTACAGCCTTCCATCTTCATGTAGTTGTGTGCCACTTATCTGATACACTGCAACCAGGCTGATTTACAATGACACTATCATCAGTATGTCAATACTGAGCTCGGCAGTGGCAGGCAGGCTGTGACAATAGCCTCAGGCTGCTTTTATTTTCTCCCTGTTGAGGTTGAACAGACGTATTTATAGTTGCATGTTGTCAGCCATCTGAAAGAAAAAACACTGAACAGATGTCAGCCATAGAAGATGGTAGTATTTAAAGCCATGTCTATTCCTTTAGACATTTTAAACCAATGTCTTCCACAACCTTAGCTATCAATATGTAAATGACAATAAGAACTAAAGCCACACAGTGGTAAACCGGTAGTTAAACAACAAAAAGGTCACAAGTTCACTCCCATCAACAACCAAATGTCTCATACACATTCCCTTATTGTAGGCCACTTTGGATAAAAGCAAAAGCTAAATGTCACGACATGTGCCACACATGCTTATCTGATGGATTTTGATTTTGGCTGCTATAATCAGGAAAATGTTAATCTGCGTGATCAGTGCATCTTATCTGTCATCTGTCTCTTATCAGGGGCGGGGTGGTTGTGGGTTCGAACCATCTTTCAGCTCATTGTTTTGGTTTTACGGCATGCAACTTTACTGTTTTGGTTCACTCTCACCGCTCTCATCAACCTCACTTCCAGTCTTCCAGCAAGCAGCTGTATTCAGTAAAAAAAAAAAAAACCCAAAAAAACACTACATACAACTACCAGCCTAGTAGCAATCAAACAGTATGTATTCAATTCAGTTTTATTTATATAGCGCCATATCATAACAAAGTTATCTCAGTGCACTTTTTCGAATAGAGCAAGTCTAGACCGACTCTTTATATTTACAGAGACCCAACAGTTCCCACCATGAGCAAGCACTATGCGACAGTGGCAAGGAAAAACTCCCTTTTAACAGGTAGAAACCTCGAGCAGAACCAGGCTCAAGGTGGGCGGTCATCTGCCTCGACCGGTTGGGTTGAAGGGGGAAGGGGGGAGCGGGAGAGAGAGAGCAGGAGGAAAGAGAACATACAGCAGCACAATACAGCATAGATATGGTAATGGAATTGATGTTAACACCAACAGAAACAACACTAAGAGCAACATTATAATAGCAATACTAATAACAAGAGCAACAACAGCAATAGCATCAGCGGGTGCAGAGCAGGAGCACGGGGGCAGCAGGCGGCAGCAACCACAGACCCAGACCTCCACAGCTCCAGAGGCAGAAACACCTGCAGAAAGCACCAGAAGGGGAGGGGAGAGAGAGAGAGGAGAGAAAGCACACAACTACGGGAAGAAGTTGAATTAATAACAAACATTGATGGGATATGAGGGCGTACAGATGGAGAGGAAGAGGAGGAGAAAGGAGCTCAGTGCATCATAGGAAGTCCCCGGCAGTCTAGGCCTATAGCAGCATAACTAAGGGGGGGCTCAGGGGTCACCTGAGTCAGCCCTACTATAAGCTTTATCAAAGAGGAAAGTCTTAAGCCTACTCTTAAATGTGAGGAGGTTGTCCACCTCCCGTACACAAACTGGGATCTGGTTCCACAGGAGAGGAGCTTGATAGCTGAAGGCTCTGGCTCCCATTCTACTTTTAGAGACTCTAGGAACCACAAGGAACCCTGCATTCTGGGAGCGCAGTGCTCTAGTGGGGTAATAGGGTACTATGAGCTCTTTAAGATATGATGGTGCCTGAACATTTAGGGCTTTGAAGGTGAGGAGAAGGATTTTAAATTCTATTCTGGATTTTACAGGGAGCCAGTGTAGAGAAGCTAATATTGGAGAAATATGTTCTCTTTTTCTGGTTCTTGTCAGTAAACGTGCCGCAGCATTCTGAATCAGCTGGAGAGTCTTAAGGGATTTATTGGGGCAGCCTGATAATAGAGAGTTGCAATAGTCCAGCCTAGACGTAACAAATGCATGGACTAGTTTTTCTGCATCTTTTTGAGATAGGATGTGCCTGATTTTTGCAATGTTACGTAAATGAAAAAAGGCAGTTCTTGAAGTTTGTTTTATTTGGGAGTTAAAGGACATATCCTGATCAAAGATAACTCCAAGATTCCTTACGGTTTCGCTGGAGGCCAGGGCAATGCCATCTAGAGAAACTATATCTTTAGATAATGTGTTTCGAAGGTGTTCGGGGCCAAGTACAATAACTTCGGTTTTGTCTGAGTTTAACATCAGAAAATTGCAGGTCATCCAGGTTTTATGTCCTTAAGGCATGCTTGAAGTTTAGCTAATTGATTGGTTTCATCTGGCTTGATCGATAAATATAATTGGGTATCATCTGCATAACAATGAAAATTTATGGAGTGCTTCCTAATAATATTGCCTAAAGGAAGCATATACAAGGTAAATAGAATTGGTCCAAGCACAGAACCTTGTGGAACTCCGTGACTAACTTTGGCGTGCATAGAGGATTCATCATTAACGTGTACAAACTGATATCGATCTGATAAATAGGATTTAAACCAGCTTAGTGCAGTACCTTTAATGCCAATAAAATGTTCTAGTCTCTGTAATAGAATGTGATGGTCAATGGTATCGAATGCAGCACTAAGATCTAGTAAGACAAGTACAGAGACAAGTCCTTTGTCTGATGCAATTAGAAGGTCATTTGTAACTTTCACCAGTGCTGTCTCTGTGCTATGATGCACTCTAAATCCTGACTGAAAATCCTCACAGCTTGTTGTTGTGTAGAAAGTCACACAACTGATTGGCGACTGCTTTCTCAAGGACCTTAGAGAGAAAAGGAGGGTTAGATATAGGTCTATAATTTGACAAAATCCCTGGATCAAGAGTGGGCTTTTTAAGAAGAGGCTTAATTACAGCTACTTTAAAAGGACTGTGGCACATAGCCTTTTAATAAGGACAGATTGATCATATCTAGTACATAAGTGCTAACTAAAGGGTAAAATTTCTTTAAGCAGCCTAGTTGGGACGGGGTCTAAGAGACACGTTGATGGCTTAGATGAGGAAATCATGGAAGTTAGTTGATTACGGTTGATGGGAGAAAAGCAGTCTAAATGTACAGGTTTTACAGTTGTTTCTAAGGTTCCTGTGTTTGAAGATAAGTCAGTACCAACTGAGGGCAGGAGGTGCTGAATTTTTTCTCTAATAGTTAGAATTTTATCTTTAAAGAAGCTCATGAAGTCATTACTACTGAGGTCTATAGGAATACATGGCTCAACAGAGCTGTGACTCTCTGTCAGCCTGGCTACAGTGCTGAACAGAAACCTGGGGTTGTTCTTATTTTCCTCTATTAATGATGAGTAGAAAGCTGCTCTGGCATTACAGAGGGCCTTCCTATAAATTTTAAGACTAACTTGCCAGGCTAAACGTGATTCTTCCAGATTGGTGGAACGCCAATTCCTTTCAAGTTTTCGCGATGTTTGTTTTAATTTGCGGGTTTGCGGGTTATACCATGGAGCTAACCTCCTCTGTTTTATTATCTTCTTTTTAGAGGGGCGATAGAGTCGAGTGTTATTCGTAGTGAGCCTGCAGCACTATCAACAAGATGATCAATTTGGGAGGGACTAAAGTTAGCATAGGAGTCATCTGTTACATTGAGACATGGAACCGAATTTAATGCCGATGGAATCACTTCCTTAAATTTAGCTACAGCACTATCAGATAGACATCTAGTGTAGGAATGTTTGCCTGATGGCGTGTAGTCCAGTAATAGGAATTCAAAAGTTAATAAAAAATGGTCTGATAAAAAAGAATTCTGTGGAAAGACTATTAGATGTTCAATTTCAATGCCATAAACAAGAACAAGGTCGAGGGTGTGGTTAAAACAGTGAGTGGGTTTATGTACACTCTGACAGAAGCCAACCGAATCTAGTAATGAGATAAACGCAGCACTAAGGCTATCATTTTCTACATCCACATGAATATTAAAATCACCTACAATAATTATTTTTGTATCAATGTTGTTTTATTTTCTTTTGTTTGTTTCTCTTCGTCAGTTCAGCCACTGTTGCTATCACTGTTCATGTCAACTACCCAGTTTTCCTTTGTTTATTCCAAAACATGGGAAATGCTTAACACATACACTGTCCTGAAAAGCATCCGAACAAGTGTTTTAGACCACTAAATAGAAGATAAACTGGACAAAGATTGGCTCAAAATACCACTGAGAAAAAAGGAGTATTAGGCATTATTTATATTACAATGTCACAGATGATTGCTTACACTTTTTTGAAATACCTTACTATGAATAAAATAATTCCTTAACTAATATAAATAACATTAACACTTCCACTTATCTTTAATATCATTTTCAATCTTGCTGCTTAAATAGTTGAACTACTCCTTTAAGTCTGTCTTTTGTCTGCCAACACATTTAACAATCATCATCATCAACGCATCAAAATTGACTGCCAGTGTGTTACAGTGTGTCACTGTGTTACAGTTAGGCTGATTAAAACGTTGAACTACTCCTTTAAACCAGGAGTTTGTTGGTGGTGCCTGTATGCCATCAGGGGTAACTGTATGGAACCAACATCTTGTAAAATACACCACTGGACTAATTAGAACATCAAATGTGTCATCTAACCTCCATCATGTCAACACGGTGGTTTTAATTGGCCAACATGTCTCGCCTCACCTCAACAACATGTACAGCACACTGAGAAACAAAAAATTAATGTGTGTAGACTGAATAACACAGACTAGTCTGACTTTTCTGTTAATAGGAATACATTAACATACTGGAAAGTAACATGAATGTATGTTTACAGTGTAGACACCAATGTGTTGGACATGACTTGTCCATTAAAAAGTAATGTAAGGTAAGGTATACTGTTTTGCATGCATGACGGTATCAAATCACATACAGCCTGTATTCAAGTCTAAATGTAATCTATTTAAAAAAGCAACCAGTTATTCTATATATCTGCCCTGATTGTGTGTTATTTCATTTGTACTCAATTTTTGCCTGTTTTAAATTTTCCAAATATCAAAATAAATACCAATAAAAATGTTTTGTACATAAATTAAAAATAATAAGACCCTATGATACACATCGAAGACAAGGGGGAGCGTGGTTACTACACAGAATGATGAAAATGTCATTTAAAGCATTGAAGGTACATTTCTGAAATTTAAAATGTGAATCAGTGTGTGCTCCTATCCTGTTATGCGAATATATTGAAGAGGACATCACAATATTACACAATTAATCAAGTACCTGTAACTGTGATACATCATGGCATTACATTTCTGCTTCCCACCTAAAACAGCATCTGTGTGTGCCACTGTGAGTCTCTTCTGATACACATGTACCCTGTGGTGTTATCAGCCACCATGTTGAGAGTGAGGGGGCTGACGTGCAACAAGGTTCCTCATCTGGAATCAAACTGGTGATGTTGCAGTTACGTATACACCCACACTGTTTATTCTTTTTAGAGGGAAAGCTCTCTGGTTGGAGTGGAGCAGGGGTTTTCAAACTGTGAGGAAAGCTGCAGTGCGGAAGGAGAGACCTGAGGCGAAGATACTGTGTGAGGTGAAAGGGACAGCTGGTGTTATAGAAACAACAGGAAGTTAGTTATTGGATTTGACCCACTGATTTGGCCTGCTCAGCAGTTGGAGCTGCACACACAGCTCATGGAGGTAATTAAGATGCTTGAAAACCTCTGGAATGGAGGACTAATGTTAAGTGGCAGAGGCAGGTTCCCCAATGTCAAGGTGTACTTGCAAAATTCCATTTTATCTTTTCACATCTTCTCTTTTTCAAAACACCAACTTTTCCACCTCAGCCAAGTGTAAAATGCACAGTAAAAAACAGGTGGAAATGTACCATGTGTGACTAAGCAGCTAAAGAAAGAAATTTACACAGTAAACATGACTGAAGGCTGGAATGTGCTTCAAGTCGTTCAGGGATGTTCGCCTGTTTCGCCTTTTATACTTTTGAGTATATGTTGATGTGTTTTTCTTTTCCATTTCAAACCTGCCTCCTGAGAGGAACTGGGTCAACCTATCAGCTTGCTTGACACACAGGCGCCTACAACGTGTTCTTTATATTTGGTAGGTGCAATGACCTGCGATCTGTGGTTACCCATAACACTCTTTACCTATATCTTTGCAAAAGTATAATTCATAGAATGCTAACAGCTCAAGCAATTATATTAAACATGCATGCCCCCCTAAGTTTATTATAGTAGTTTATTATAAATGACATTAGCAGCTGGATAAGACCTTGCTTAAATAATGTCAGAGATCTCTGACCAGACAAATATCTTAAGCCCGAGACTCTTCTACTGCCAACAAAATATGAGTAGGTTATCTCCCATTTGGAATTTATTGAAGGTATAATTAGTTTGGTGAGTTTGGAGAGGCAGTGAGTGCAACTACTTCACAAAGCAGACAGTAGCAACCAATCCACTGTGTAAATTTGAATTGTGCAATGGCAATATGTTGTGCTTCCTAATTCCTGTTTTCTGTTTGTAGCCTGCAGTCAAATCTTTCTCAAATATGACAGATTTCAGTTTTTCCTCTGTGAACATGTAATGCCACTGTCAGGCAGGAAGATGCTATCAGCTGGCAGGACAAGCAGACTTATCAGCTCCACTGGATTTATAGCCAGAGCCAGTAATTTAGCCTTGCTCAGGTCTAGACTGCACTAGCTGCATTTCAACACAGTAGGCAAGTCTGCAGAAAGAGTGTGCATGCACCTCACCTGGGCATGTTTCTGTGTCAC
The DNA here is from genome assembly GCA_005408345.1 of Macquaria australasica. Taxonomy (NCBI): domain Eukaryota; kingdom Metazoa; phylum Chordata; class Actinopteri; order Centrarchiformes; family Percichthyidae; genus Macquaria; species Macquaria australasica. Next base: position 458 of record SEMN01001950.1, on the reverse strand, counting down.
CTTGTACAAATGTTTTGATTCAGAATTGATTTCTTTCTTGCTGAGGCTGTGCACATTTTGTGTGTGAGACAGACAGAGAGAGATGGGAGCAGACACGGAGGAGAGAAAGAGGAGTACCTTTTTACGAGCTAACTCCATGCTCTAATGAATACAAATGGGCCCTCCACTTTGCATGGCTGGTGGAGGGCAGTGTGTGACACCAGCAGGTCCGGCTCCACAGACACTAAAGGAGCTAATCATTACCCTTTCAGTGGCTATCTATCACCAGGCTAGCCCTACTAATCTGCCTGTGTCTGCACATGATGGATGTTTTGCTACGTCTAATGCCAGCTCACTCGTGCATGCAGACAGATAATCAGAAAGGGAAGTGAAAGCATATCTCATAATTATGATTATGATCCATACCGACGAATTACTACAGAGAGGTTTTGGCGCTTTGCAACTCGCTCTCTGATGAC
>SEMN01001949.1:0-19447 GCA_005408345.1 Macquaria australasica | reverse complement strand
GATGAAGTGACAGCAGCATCGTGTCTCTCTGTGTTTCTTCTGCAGCTGAACAAAGTACCACCACAAAGCCTCTGTGACTGGATGTGAATCAGCATCTTCCAGGGGAACATCATCAGTGTTGTTGGACTCTGCTATGAATCAGTGTGAGGACGGAGAGGAGGACGTCCCTCCCTCTAAAACCACTCTGTGTGGGACACATGAAGCTCACGTCACCACCATCATTATTCACACTCACTGTAACGTCTGCACTACTGAATAACAGCTTACAACAACTAATACTTAACTACTAACTTTATTAGCTAACAAACACCCCAACGGCTCATTAGTCAACTAACCAACTAAGATGAGACAGCATCTTTCATCAGATCACATTCTGATGAACAGGAGAACGTTACTCATCCACTGTCTTCTTACTGATTTTCTGTCTTTCTAAAATTTGAAGAAAAAAAATGGTGACAGTCTGATCAAATTCATCTTTTTTTTTAACATTAAACTCTTTCATTTGTCAATTGTTTGTTTGTATCAGGATGCAGCAGCAGAGACCAGACCCTCCTGAACCCAGCTGTGTGTCCCTGAAGAGTGACCGGTCTATTGATGGCCTTATTAACTTTAAAATTGGACAACCTGCTGATGGAAGGTAAGAACTTAAAACTGCCGTTTGTTATTATCTGACTCTCCTGAGAAGAACTTTCCTTAGTATATTCTGCAGTTTGGCCAGTGGTGGTTTCTGATCCTCAATTACTCCCTTGTAGGGTTCAAAGCTTTTGTGACAGCTGATGGATCTCTATGGCTCATAGCGTATGGGGCTTTGGCTGATTTCTCCTTCACTAGGCCGAGTCACTCTGCTGCAAAGTGAACAATGACTGTTGGGGGTTCCAGGCCCTGAGGGGTGATCTGGGCTGGGCTCCTCCTCCGGCTCACCTGGAGTGGATCCTGTGGCCTGCATTGCTATCTCATGTCCCAGGCTCTTCATTTTTCCCTGGTGCATTTTCAGGCCTCGTGGGTTCTTGCAGGTCTTACCATGGAGTTCATTGTCCAATGGTCCATCCTGCTGGCATGCTCATTTTGCCCTCTTTCAGGCACTCCTGGGGGAATCCCTCTGAAGGTCTAGCTGTAGCTAGCTTGAGTTCTTTTTCATGGAATATGCAGAGTGGGCTGCTAACCCTTCCTTCCCCAGGTGGCATCTTTCTGAGTTGCCAACTGTCTCTCCAGTCATCACCAACCTTTCATTGGTTGTTACCCAGTCTGTTCTTGAGCATCACTAGTAAGCTAGACTTGGTGGTTCTCAGGTGCACTGGGACACATCATCAAGTGATGTGACCTTGGGTCATCAGGTGTTTCAGACCCAGATTTTGTCCAGGCAGCACCACATCACTGATCACTTCTACTGATCTTGAGGCTCTTTCAACAGTCTCTGATTTGGTTCTTGGTGGTTCTCATCTTTACTGCCCCTGTGATGCCCAGCAGTGTGACTGCTCTGCAGAACCAGAGGACAGTAATGGACTTTTTAATAATGGCTAGTTGCTAATTCCAATTAACACCAGTTAAAATGGGATATCATATCTACCATAATATATTTTTAGGAAAGAGAGAAAGTTACTTATCAACTGCCTTTTTACAAATGTTCCATCTGGTTCTGGAATTTAAGTTAATCTTGTTACCATCTGCTCATTCAGGTTTGAGCCATCTTTAATTTTTCACTCTTTTTCTTTCTATCAGAATCAAGCAGCAGAAACAAGACTCTGCTGAACCCAGCTGTATGTCAGTGAGGAGTGACCAGTCAAAGGAGTTCCCTCTGAATTTTAAAGATGGACAATCTGCTAATCCAAGGTAAGAATTTTATTTTTATTTTTTTGTTGAATATTATTTTTATTGACATGTGTTTGACAACATACAAACCACACAAAATCAATGCCCAAAACCCAACATAAACCTACACACACATGCGCTCACACACAACACACACATACACCCATGGGGAGGGATACAAGTAACTAAGAGAAATTCATCTTTACCATGTGACAAGCACACCAAAACTCCTTGCAGTACATATCACCCACAAGTGCTTATTAAATGCAACCCATCAGGAACAGGAATATACAAGAACCAAACAAAGAAAGAGAAAACCCAATCAATATATGAGTACAAATACAAATGCTGTCATGTTGAGTCCAGATGTTGCAGAAAAGGACCCCAAGTTTCTTCCCATTTACGTTGACATTTTACATTATTAGATCACAGTTTCTCCATGTGAATAACTGAAACAAGTTCATGCAGCCAATTTCTGAAGTACGGTGGAGTTGGTGTCTTCCAGTCTTTGAGAATAAGGTTTTTGGCTAGTACCATGCCCATCAATAGGGCTGATTGAATGTATGGAGGGAGAATTAAAGAGTCCTCTGAGCATCCAAAGAGAGACAAGTCCCTGTCAGGAGTAACAGTCCTATTATAAACCCCAGATGGCTAGTTGCTAATAAGGTGGTAATAAAAACGACTTATCTACAATTTTTTAATCAATGAAGAAACATATTAGTTAAAATGGGATATCATATCTACCATAATATATTTTTAGGAAAGAGAGAAAGTTACTTATCAACTGCCTTTTTACAAATGTTCCATCTGGTTCTGGAATTTAAGTTAATCTTGTTACCATCTGCTCATTCAGGTTTGAACCATCTTTAATTTTTCACTCTTTTTCTTTCTATCAGAATCAAGCAGCAGAAACAAGACTCTGCTGAACCCAGCTGTATGTCAGTGAGGAGTGACCAGTCAAAGGAGTTCCCTCTTAATTTTAAAGATGGACAATCTGCTAATCCAAGGTAAGAATTTTAAGGACTATTTCTTGCTGTGCATGTCTTCTGAGAGGAGGGATCAGGTCTTGGCTCAGCACTTCATGTTGTTATTTTGGTTTCTTCATTCAAACCATCAGGAACAGTAATCAGAGCAGCATTGACTGAGTGGACCTTTAATAAGCTCTGTACAGGTGTTTAATAAATGTCCTCAAACTTGATGTTTTCTCCACAGAGTTCAACAGGAGAGCTCAGAGGTTCCCAGTGATCAGAATCAAATAGGCCTGGATTCCATATTTATGGTGTGTTCATGTACAAACACTTATTTTATTTTTAACTACATCAAACACAGATTAAATGCTAAACTACCTTTCAGGTCCTAACAGTCGCCATGCTCTGTGTAGACCAGCAGGCCTTCAGACTGACAGATGAATCACATGTTGTGTTCTTCCAGTTTAAATTAAATGTTCAGTTTATCATTCTGTTCCAGCTGCTGGAGGAGAACATTGTCACTTTTGTGAAGAATGAGTTGAAGAGAGTCCAGAGGGTTCTGAATCCAGATTACCCAGAATGCTTAGAGAGTCAGAGGGAGGATAAGGAGGTGTTGGACGGTGAGGATGAAGAGCAGAGGAGGGGCAGCAGAGAGGCATTTCTGAAGATTACACTTCACTTCCTGAAGAGAATGAAGCAGGAGGAGCTGGCTGACTGTCTGCAAAGCAGTAAGAGGATTTTAACACATTTAACATGATGGAAAAAGGAAATAGAGGAAACATGGGAGAGGTTTACATTTCCAAACTCTGCTGTAAATATGCTGCACACATCTGCATCGGATCAGATGCTGTTTGTCTTCCACTGATGACCTGAATAAAACAGATGGTGGAAGAAAAACTATAAAGCAACACATAAATGTGTAGAATCTCTGTTTTTATGTAGGATCCAACCAATCAATCAAACAACCAAACTTTATTTGTACACCACCTTCCATACAGATTAGTGCAATTCAAAGTGCTTTACAGATGACTGACAAGCTGATAATAAGACAGTACAAATATAAATAGTAAAACAATTTGAGACTCGTGCACAAAAGAAAAAGATGAGGAAATATTAAAACCGATTAAATAGATAAAACATATATTTAAAAAGACTGTAAAAGAGCTAAAAGCCAATAAAGAATACAATGGATATGAGGAAGTAAAAAAATTACAGTAGTGGCCCTAAAATTGATCCATGAGGTACCCTGCAGGTTATTTGCGTTTGGAGAGATTATCATCTATTGAAACAATGAACCCTCTGCCAGAAAGATAAGAAGCAAACCAGCTACAGTTCCAGACAGTCCAATGTGTTCACTCAATCTATTTAAAATTATTTTGTGATCAACTGTAACATTACCAGTAGTACCAAGTAGTGCCAAAACTGAAAACCACTCACTGATTTCATTTGGTGTTTGTTTATTCAGGAACTCATGCTGCAGTGTGTCGACGTAAGCTCAAATCTAACCTGAAGAAGAAGTTCCAGTGTGTGTTTGAGGGGATTGCTAAAGCAGGAAACCCAACCCTTCTGAATCAGATCTACACAGAGCTCTACATCACAGAGGGGGGGACTGCAGGGGTCAATGATGAACATGAGGTCAGACAGATTGAAGCAGCATCCAGGAAACCAGACAGACCAGAAACAACCATCAGACAAGAAGACATCTTTAAACCCCCACCTGGAAGAGATGAACCGATCAGAACAGTGATGACAAAGGGAGTGGCTGGCATTGGGAAAACAGTCTTAACACAGAAGTTCACTCTGGACTGGGCTGAAGACAAAGACAACCAGGACATACAGTTCACATTTCCATTCACTTTCAGAGAGCTCAATGTGCTGAAAGAGAAAAAGCTCAGCTTGGTGGAACTTGTTCATCACTTCTTTACTGAAACTAAAGAAGCAGGAATCTGCAGGTTTGAAGAGTTCCAGGTTGTGTTCATCTTTGACGGTCTGGATGAGTGTCGACTTCCTCTGGACTTCCACAACACTAAAATCCTGACTGATGTAACAGAGTCCACCTCAGTGGATGTGCTGCTGACAAACCTCATCAGGGGGAAACTGCTTCCCTCTGCTCGCCTCTGGATAACCACACGACCTGCAGCAGCCAATCAGATCCCTCCTGAGTGTGTTGACATAGTGACAGAGGTCAGAGGGTTCACTGACCCACAGAAGGAGGAGTACTTCAGGAAGAGATTCAGAGATGAGGAGCAGGCCAGCAGAATCATCTCTCACATCAAGACATCACGAAGCCTCCACATTATGTGCCACATCCCAGTCTTCTGCTGGATCACTGCTGCAGTTCTGGAGGATGTGTTGAAAACCAGAGAGGGAGAAGAGCTGCCTAAGACCCTGACTGAGATGTACATCCACTTCCTGGTGGTTCAGTCCAAACTGAAGAGCATCAAGTATGATGGAGGAGCTGAGACTGATCCACACTGGAATCCAGAGAGCAAGAAGATGATTGTGTCTCTGGGAAAACTGGCTTTTGAGCAGCTTCAGAAAGGCAACCTGATCTTCTATGAATCAGACCTGACAGAGTGTGGCATCGATATCAGAGCAGCCTCAGTGTACTCAGGAGTGTTCACACAAATCTTTAAAGAGGAGAGAGGACTGTACCAGGACAAGGTGTTCTGCTTCATCCATCTGAGCGTTCAGGAGTTTCTGGCTGCTCTTCATGTCCATCTGACCTTCGTCAACTCTGGTGTTAATCTGCTGTCAGAAGAACAAACAATATCCCTGTGGTCTGAGGTGTTAAGAAGCAAATCAACAAATTTCTATCAATGTGCTGTGGACAATGCCTTACAGAGTCCAAACGGACACCTGGACTTGTTCCTCCGCTTCCTCCTTGGTCTTTCACTGCAGGCAAATCAAAAACACCTACAAGGCCTGCTGATACAAACAGGGAGTAGCTCAAAGACCAAAAAGAAAACATCCCAGTACATCACAAAAAAGATCAGTGAGAATTTCTCTGCAGAAAAAAGCATCAATCTGTTCCACTGTCTGAATGAACTGAACGACCATTCTCTGGTGGAGCAGGTACCTCCGTTTCTGAGTTCAGGAAGTCTCTCCACAGATAAACTGTCTCCTGCTCAGTGGTCAGCTCTGGTCTTCATCTTACTATCATCAGAAACAGATCTGGACGTGTTTGACCTGAAGAAATACTCTGCTTCAGAGGAGGCTCTTCTGAGGCTGCTGCCAGTCGTCAAAGCCTCCAACAAAGCTCTGTACGTGTACACAACACTATCCTGATTAAGTGGTACATTTTCTTTAGTCAAGAAAAAAAAACAATGTTTGTAATTGCTTTTATTTGTTGTTTTGGTTTGGTTTGGTTTGGTTTGGTTTGTCTTTTTTTTTTTTTTGTTGAATCCTCTTCAGGCTGAGTGGCTGTAACCTCTCACAGAGAAGCTGTAGAGCTCTGTCATCAGTTCTCAGCTCCCAGTCCTCTAGTCTGAGAGAGCTGGACCTGAGTAGCAACGACCTGCAAGATTCAGGAGTGAAGCTGTTGTCTGCTGGACTGGAGAGTGGATACTGCAGACTGGAAATTCTCAGGTCAGCATTCAACTGCTTGTAAAGAGTCATCTGGAAAGTTAAATATAGAGTGTGTTTACATGCACATAAGTATTCTGGTATTGAGCCTTATCCTGGTTTTGATCATATTCAGGAAATGGTGTTTTTTAATGGAACATTAGATACCTGGTTATTCATCTCCCTGTTCCCATAATTGTGACAGTATCCAGATTTCTGATCATCTGTATGCATTTGTGTCCTAATTTCTCATCATCTTAGCCACTATTTTCTATACCAACAAATAAACCTGGCAGCATAACCAGGTTTCTCAAAACCTGGCTTACCAAGATATGGTGTGTACACGTGCAACAGATAACCAGGATACTAGTGTGCATGTAAATGGACTCATTGAGGCTTTTTAGTCATTTTTATGATATTGTATAAAGTTTGGTAGCAATATTGTAGGAGACGATTACCAGTATAGTGTGTTCATTTAGAACACAGAAACTTGACTTGGATATACAGTATAAAGCACAGGTTATTACAGTCCTCAATACTCCCCACGACAAATAAAACAAATCCTAGGAGAGGGTTGGAAAGTAGATCAATAAAGAGGCCTCAGTGACAACCACCAACAAATGGTTATCCAGTTAGATTCGTCAGAAAACGCTTTGCTCTTTCACTGGGACTCTCAAAGAATCTGAATTCAATTCAATTCAGTTTTATTTATATAGCGCCATATCATAACAAAGTTATCTCAGGGCACTTTTTCGAATACAGCAAGTCTAGACCGACTCTTTATATTTACAGAGACCCAACAGTTCCCACCATGAGCAAGCACTATGCGACAGTGGCAAGGAAAAACTCCCTTTTAACAGGTAGAAACCTTGAGCAGAAGCAGGCTCAAGGTGGGCGGTCATCTGCCTCGACCGGTTGGGTTGAAGGGGGAGGGGGGGAGCGGGAGAGAGAGAGCAGGAGGAAAGAGAACATACAGCAGCACAATACAGTTCCACATAGGGATGTAAGGCAATAGATATGGTAATGGCATTGATGTTAACACCAACAGAAACAACACTAAGAGCAACACCATAACAGCAACACCAATAACAAGAGCAACAACAGCAATAGCAGCAGCGGGTGCAGAGCAGGAGCACGGGGGCAGCAGGCGGCAGCAACCACAGACCCAGACTCCACAGCTCCAGAGGCAGAAACACCTGCAGAAAGCAACAGAAGGGGAGGGAGAGAGAGAGAGGAGAAAAAGCACACAACTACGGGAAGAAGTTGAATTAATAACAAGCATTGATGGGATATGAGGGCGTACAGATGGAGAGGAAGAGGAGGAGAGAGGAGCTCAGTGCATCATAGGAAGTCCCCCGGCAGTCTAGGCCTATAGCAGCATAACTAAGGGGTGGCTCAGGGGTCACCTGAGTCAGCCCTACTATAAGCTTTATCAAAGAGGAAAGTCTTAAGCCTACTCTTAAATGTGAGGAGGTTGTCCGCCTCCCGTACACAAACTGGGATCTGGTTCCACAGGAGAGGAGCTTGATTGGCTGAAGGCTCTGGCTCCCATTCTACTTTTAGAGACTCTAGGAACCACAAGGAACCCTGCATTCTGGGAGCGCAGTGCTCTAGTGGGGTAATAGGGTACTATGAGCTCTTTGAGATATGATGGTGCCTGACCATTTAGGGCTTTGAATGTGAGGAGAAGGATTTTAAATTCTATTCTGGATTTTATAGGGAGCCAGTGTAGAGAAGCTAATATTGGAGAAATATGTTCTCTTTTTCTGGTTCTTGTCAGTAAACGTGCCGCAGCATTCTGAATCTGATCTTATATGCACATATAGCATTCCCAACCTACTACACTAACAGTATCCCGTTCTAAGAGAAATATTCTAAACTAAATGTACCTAACCTATAAGAATCAACAAGCATGTTGCAATTTCCCTTGAATACTAGTACAGCCCTTCTCAATTGAGATGAAGGTCAGACATCATCAGATACTAACAGTATGCTGATCCAAGGAAATATTCTAAATTAAATGTACCTAACCTAAGAAAAACACCAAGCAGGTTGCAATTTCTCTTTCTTGAATGCCAGCAAAGCCCTTATTTGAGATAAACCTCAGACAATATCAAGGCTATCCTCAGATGAACATTTAGGGAAATACTAACAGTATTACGATAAAATGGAAATGCTCTAAAATGTGCCTAACCTAGAAGTAACAACAAATAGACTGCAATTTCCCTTGAATTCTAGTGAGCCCATCTTATCTGAGATATAACATGCCACTCTTAAATAAGAATATGCCCAAAACCAATGCAGCCCATGCAGGAGTAATCAAATTTATCACTTGGACATCAACGCAACAAGGCAAGAACATCCTAGACAACACCATAAGAAATTTGATTAACTGCTACATAAACCTAAGTGTTTGATTTAAAATAACCACCAACAATTTAGCCATAGCTAGCTTACTGACATTGCCAAGCAAACACAACCTTGTACTGAGCCAAAACATGCCATGTCACTATCAGTGAATGAAAGCACAAGCAGCACGGCAGCAGATACTTAGCTGACCCAAGCATAATGCAGAGTGCAACGCAATTATTTACTCTTTAATAAAGTCATCCAAAACTAGAAGTTCGGACTGTGTCAGGTCAGCTGCAAAAGCAAATGGCGTTGGCATGAGCGTAATCGGCAGTGATATTGTCAGGTTATAGTGTCTGTGCTGTTCACATGATTGGATGTTACCAGCCACACAGCTGTGAATAATCCAGTGATTGTGAAGCAAATTAGAAACAGCTGATGCCAAACAGTCATTAACAGTTACAGTGTTGTTACAGTTGTGAGCATCTAATGCTAATTATTAAACATAGAACTAATTTTAATTTAGTGAGTTTACACTGACAGTCTGTGTGTGTGTGTGTGTGTGTGTGTGTGTGTGTGTGTGTGTGTGTGTGTGTGTGTGTGTGTTTAGGCTGTCAGGGTGTCTGATCTCAGAGGAAGGCTGTGCTTCTCTGGCCTCAGCTCTGAGATCCAACCCATCCCATCTGACAGAGCTGGACCTGAGCTACAATCATCCAGGAGACTCAGGAGTGAAGCTGCTGTCTGCTGGACTTGAGGACCCACACTGGAGACTGGACACTCTCAGGTATGGACATATGGATAGTCAACAGCATCTCTCACACTGTTTCTCTGTCACTCTGACTAACTGAGGAACTTAATGTTTAATGGTGGATATGAGTGAAGGTGTATGAAGTAGATTCAGACTTTGTTTCTTGCTCCAGGGTGGACCATGGTGGACTGCAGAGACTGAAACCTGGTGTGAGGAAGTGTGAGTGTGTTTTAAGCTTGATTCATGTGAACACGGCTGCACATGTTACACTAGAATTTAGCATTTTTTTCAGTATAACTATGAATTTATCCAGAGTTTCTATCAGGATTTAGCTTTTGTTTTTGTCAGTGTGGCTGGAAAGCTGAAAACTGAACATGAAACTTTTTTGTAGCAGACGACAGTTTGAGATTTGATGTGCAAAGGTCTGAACTTTCGGCTACATGTGAGCTCTTTTTGGTGGAGGTAATGACAGTTTTAGAAAGCAGATGGTTCAGAGCTTCTTTGTGCTGCAGTGGAAGATGATGTGCCAGTTTTATTAGTGAAACTTATTCAGTACATGTGTTTATTGATTTGGATTAGCCATCATCCTCTAGTCCACACCAGAAAAAAAAACAGAATATCACTGATTTTGACTCTCATGTTGAGTAACTGCTAATGTTGTTATAACAGGATTATTGAATTTCAGTAAAGTTGTTAATAAATGAACAGATGATAACCTGCAGCTGTATTGTGTCTTGTTCTCTCCATCAGATGCCTGTGAACTGGAACTGGACACAAACACAGTAAACAGAAAGATCAAACTGTCTCACAACAACAGGAAGGTGACATGTGATGAGGAGGATCAGCCATATCCAGATCATACAAACAGATTTGACTCCTGTCCTCAGCTGCTGTGTAGAAATGGTCTGACTGGTTGCTGTTACTGGGAGGTCGAGTGGAGAGGAGAGGTTTATATATCAGTGAGTTACAGAAAAATCAGCAGGAGAGGAAAAACAGATGACTGTGTGTTTGGATGGAATGATCAGTCCTGGCGTCTGTACTGCTCTGATGTTCATGGTTACTCTGTCTGGCACAATAAGAGAGAAACATCCCCCTCCTCCTCCTCCTCCTCCTCCTCCTCCTCCCACCCCTCCCCTGTCTCTCACAGAGTAGCAGTGTATGTGGACTGTCCTGCTGGCACTCTGTCCTTCTACAGAGTCTTGTTTGACACACTGTTCCACCTCCACACCTTCAACACCACATTCACTGAACCTCTTTATCCTGGGTTTGGGTTTGGGTATGGTCAGTCTGGTTCCTCAGTGTCTCTGGTTTCTCTGAAGGCCTGAGAGTCTCTCCTGTGTACAGTGTCAAGTAAGATTGAGACCCCAGAATATTGCCTCTGAGAAAACAGCATACACAGGACTGGTGAATCAGTATAATCAGGACACTCGAACACAGAAGACTAACAGTTAAGAAATAAGTGATTGTTTATATGATAAACTGTAATCACAAAATGATGATTTTGAATGAAAAAGAATAATCATTTGTTAGAATGAGTATTAAAAGTAACCGAGATAATACTAATGCACTAAACATGAAAAGGAGGAACTGTTAACACTGTCTGTATGAAATCATATCATGGTTCAAATGATGTAATGTGGAGAAGTGTCCAGTACTTTCCAGAATGAGATAGGTAAGGAAGGAACTACCATATAAAGGCATGTATGTGTATGAAATGTGATTTAAGAAAATGTGTGTAATCATTGAGAAACTGGGGAAGGGAGTAGCCTGGCATAGAGAATAAAAAGAGGAGTCAGAGGCTTCGAACCTTAGAGCGGTGCGAGCGGCGAGGAAACACTTTGGACAGCAAAGAATTGGATACCAGCCAGCACTGGAGGACTCAGACGGATCGGCAACAAACACAGAGGATAACCAAGAGATCAAGAAAATAGATAGTTGCTGATCAAGATAGGACATCGGGGAGCCTCCGCTCTCCCTGCCATCATAGGAGGAGAGTTGTTTGGAACTTTTGGGACTTTGTACTGAGTTTTGGATTTCCATTGAGAACTCTTCTCCTTGGCAGGAGGACCATGGAAGGTTAATACTGGCCAGGCTAGCCTCCCTTTTCCTACCCAAAGATTTTATATTTGGAGATTCAGTATAGACAAGAGACAAAGAGGTATTTCATTATTATTTTAGGATTGATTGAAGTATTGATTTTAAGTTTATGTGTGCTCAATATCTAAAAGGTTCTGAAAGGTTATTCTAGTTTTTGTCCACTAAAGATTGTTAAACAGACCCTGAGGGCTTAGAATCCAAGCCATCTAACCCAAACCTAGGACCTTACCAAGTGCACAGATCTATAAGAGGAAAGCTGCCGTTAACGGGCGTGTCTGGTGACTTAATCCGACGACCAAGGCTACTCAGTCGGGTGTAGTTATTGGAGGTAGCAGGGTAGACGACCGGATGTAGGAAGTTAGAAACTAGGCGAGTTTCCTCGACACCAGCTTAAATATCTGTAGAATTTCTAAAAGGATTAGATTTCCATAGAACTGAAGATCGGACCCTTTAAACGGAGAGCTGGTCCAGTGAGTCCTGTACAGGGCTTTTACCGGGATCTAACAACAGAAACACTGCTGACTGGCAGTGTCAGAGCAGCTTGAGTTCTTCTAGGAACTGCTAAACTAGCTATTTGGGAAACCAGGAAAAATCATATGTTGGGGAAGAGATGGACAGATGTGGTCCTGAGCATGAAAGGGTTGTTGGCTGCTCAGCTCAGGGTAGAACAAACTGACCGGTGACTTGGAGAAGTTTAGCTCTGGGTGGGGGATTGAAGGCATTCTGTGCTCACTGCAGGGAGAGGGTCTGTTGACTCTCAGTTTTGTTTTGTTTTGTACCTTGCAAATGTGTTGTTTTCCTGTGTTTGACAAAAAGAGATCTCTGAATGCATGCTGGGAGTGGAAGACGGTGAAAGTGGGTGATCTTTTCAGCTTGAGTGTGTTTTCTATGTTTTCTATCTTTTGTTGCTTTTTGTTGTTTGTATGCATACAGCTCTACTGCCCTCCCCCCTCTTGGCAGATCAGACCACAACTTGGTACTTCTCACCCTCACTTACAGACCTGTTGTTCAGGTCACAGGAAGCGAATGAGTCTGCAGGGGTGTTTCGAGGTCACAGACTGGGATGTACTCTGTGAGCCCCATGGAAATGACATCAACTCCATGACGGACTGTATAACAGAGTACATTAACTTCTTTGTGGATAATATCATACCCACCAAGACAGTGCGATGCTTCCCCAACAACAAGCCCTGGATCACCAGCGACCTAAAGGAGGAAGAGAGCCTTCAGGGAGGGGAACAGAGATTTACTGAGGAGTGTGCAGAGGGAGCTGAAAGTGAGACTGAGGGAGAGTAAGGAGGAAGCTGGAGAACAAGCTCCATAATAACAACGTGAGAGATGTGTGGGCAGGGATGAAAACAATCACAGGGTTCAAGGTGAAGGAGAATCAGGCTGAGGGAAGCCTGAACAAAGCAAATGAGCTGAATGTATTCTTCAATAGATTCAGCCTAGGATCCTCAGTGCCACCCTCCCCTCCCCAAGCCTCACAGACTCCATAACCTCCCTTCCCCCACAGTTGCTTCCCCCTCACACCTCCTCGGTGATCAGGACTCTTACAGACTCACACTGTGCCTCCCCCCAGTCCCCAATATCCACCATGGACCCCAATACAACCCCATCATCACCTCCCCCCCATCAGGAAACACTGAACACTCCACCATCTTCCATACCCAGCTGTCTGTTTCCAGCAGCCAGGTTAAGATACAACTGAAGAGACTTCGCTGCAGGTCCGGACAGCATCAGCCCCAGGGTCCTGAAGACCTGTGCTGACCAGCTATGTGGGATTCTACAGCACCTCTTCAATCTGAGCCTGAGCCAGGAGAATGTTCCAGTGCGGTGGAAGACATCCTGCATTGTTCCGGCACCAAAGAAGTCTTCTCCATCTACCCTCAATAATTACAGACCGGTTGCCTTAACATCGCACTGCATGAAAGTTCTGGGGAGACTGGTGTTGGACCATCTTAGACCTCAGGTGACCACCTCCCTGGACCCACTGCAGTTTGCCTACTGCCCTGAGGTGGGTGTTGAGGATGCCATGGTCTACCAGCTGCAGCGAGCACACTCTCACCTGGACAAAGCTGGCAGCACTGTGAGGATCATGTTCTTTGATTTCTCTAGTGCCTTTAGAGGGTGTGTCAGTGGTGGAGAGGAGACAGGGTACAGGGAGTACAGGGAGTACAGGGAGTACAGGGAACTGCTGGACCGCTTCGTGGTGTGGTGTGGGAACAACCACCTCCTCTTGAATGTGGCCAAGATGAATGAGATGGACATGGACTTCAGGAGGACCAGCACTACGGTGAACATCATCTCCATCCTGGGGGAAGAGGTGGAGGTGGTGGAGGACTACAGATACCTGGGCGTCCACCTTGACAACAAACTTGACTGGAAGTGCAACACTGAGGCTGTCTACAGGAAGGGACAGAGCAGACTTTACATCTTGAGGAAGATCAGGTCCTTTAACGTGTGCAGCAAGATGTTGCATATCTTTTACCAGTCTGTTGTTGCAAGCGCAATTTTCTTTGCAGCTATCTGTTGGGGCAGCAGCATCAGGGCCATAACTCATTAACCTGGAGCTTCCATGTGGACAGTCTCTGTAGCAGACTACAACGATGACTGCACTTCCTGCGTCAACTTAGAGTTCATGGTGTTGATCAAAAATGTATGATAATTTTTTATCAGGCAGTCTTTGAGAGCCTTATCAGATACAGCATCACAGCTTGGTTTGATAACCTCTCCATGCAGATACAGAACAAATTGGTCCGATTGATGCAGACTGCATGGAAAATCATAGGGGTAAGACAGCAGTCATCTTTGCAGTCTACTTATGAACAGGCTACCCTAAGGCAAGCCAAAAGAGTATCAGCTACTGCCCTCCGGGAGGAGGTTCAGAGTCCCTTGTTGTAGATTAAATAGATTTAAAAATTCATTTATCCCAGTGTCAATAAAGCTTTTAAACAGCGGCAGATAGAGTAAGCTATTTTTAAAGGATGGGTGCAGACCTTTGCTTTTATGTTTTGTACTTTACTTTATTTAGTTAATTATTATGCTGTATGTTTTCTGTTTTTCATGTACTAATGTCTTTGCATGTTTTTGTATGTGGAATGTCTGTCTGTTACTGCTGCAGCATGGGTGAAAGCCCAAGCCACATTTCCCACTTTGTGGTACAATAAAGTTAATCTTAATCTTAATCTTACTCTTAAAGTGCTTTGGATCCAGAGCAGTGACGACCGGCCTGACTGGGACTCATGTCGACTCTCTGAGTTGGAGGCGTGGGGCTGGAGACGCTCACACGGCGATGTGGAGTTAAACTCTGTCCGACTGTCAGTTACTCTGTGGAAGATTGTGGGTTATTTAAAGTCAGCATCTAGAATGAATAATGGAGTCATCATTTTTCCTGACAGTGTTGATAAAGTCGGTGTGGTAGTTGATTCAGGTGGTGATTTAAGGCACTTTTGTTCAGGTGGTGCTGCTGGTTAATCCATCCAAAAACATCATTGTCCCTGCGTTCAGTAGCAATGAAATGTTGGAGAGACATGTACAATTAATGTCTCCAATTAAACAGATTCCTCTTGGCTGTAAATCTCTGTTCCTGAAATACGTCGTTTCCTTCAGAAGGCAGGTTTTTGTGATTGAGCATGTGTCTGTTTACTGCCGGTGAAATGTAAGGAAATAAAGTTGTTTTTATTTTCCCACTTTATTGAATACAAAAGTTCAAACAGGCCTCTGTAGAACATGACATTTGTTCATTACAATACGACTGAGAACATGACAAATACTGATAATAATTTAGAAGTCATAATTTTATTTTAAAATAAATTGGCCGTATTTTTAAAATCCTAGAAAGAATTCATTAAAACTACTTGACTCCCTAGAATTGAATTTTAGGTAATCCCCTCTCTCACATGTCTACAAGACACTTTTATGAGACATTATGCTTTTTTTATAAAATAATTTGTTTTGATTATTTTACTTAATTATTTGCTTTCATCAGTATTTGTGGTAAGAGTTATTAAAGTGTAACTCCACCCTAAAGTTCTGCTAGAACCCTCTCTCCCAGCATCTTTAAAAACTGCAACAGAGGAGTGAGGGAACCACACCTATAGGGGCCTGGCCACGTGGCTAACTGACACGGATTTTTTTTATATAAATTTCATGATGTGGATAAGTCTCTCTGTCAGCATCGGCCTCGCAGGTTCAGGTTTAAAACAGTAGATGGCGTGTTGAGACATTTCAGCCCATGAAATGCTGCATAGATGTTTTTCAACACAGTACAGTCGTATCATTTAGTTTACAGCTCAACAAACATGTTTACAGCATTACACTACCTCTTTTAACATCGAACGGCAGACAAATAATGAAGCAATTGGCTTTCCATACTAAACCACAGGTTTAAACACAGCAGTGAGCTTTAAGAGGATTTAAACCTTAAAGCTGAGCTAATCACAGAGAAACAGCCCCAATATATCTGAACTATTGACAAAAATGTGTGTGTGTGTTTGTGTGTACAGAGCCAGTATAGGGAAGTGGTTCCATGTTGTCAATAATTTGTTATTTGGGCATTGATTTTTGCTATCAAAAACATGTCAAAAATATTTAATAATAATAATAATAATAATAATAATGTTATTTGTTATCCAGCAAGCTAGATGGGCAGAAACACAAGTTAACAAACTGCAAACTTACAGACTTTGATGACTTTCAGGTTGAGCCACAAACTCTACAAATTTACAAGAGGAAAAAACCTTTCAGTTAAGTTTTCCACTTTGTTCAGCCTGTGATTATTGTTATTTTTCAGTTTAATACCTGCAGCAGTCCGCAGCAGGAATATGTGGGTACCTTCACTATTTACTGACATCTTATGAAACACCAGCTGTAACCGACCTTCTGTGCTTTTGTGTCAGCTGTTTCCGCACAGATTCAAATCTCTGGGTTTTTCTTTTTTTTACTTTCACTTTCTCGCAGGTTGTGACGCAGATCGTTTCTCCGTGTTAAAGTTTTGGTAAGTGACAGTTTTCAGTGTTGAATGACTCTCGGCTGCTCTCTGACCCCACCGTTAGTTTACTGAAAGTGTAACAAGCAGATATTCCAGGTGTTTGTGTGTGAAAAGCTGCTGTTTGTCTTGAGAAGAGCCCAGCTCTGTGCTAACAGTTAGCCACCGTGTTCACGATCATCAGATGAGCCCCGTTTTTTTTAATCCTGTATCAGTGTCCATGTAGTCAGAGTCCATCAGCAGCTCCTGTCTGCAGTGGACCCTGATGTACAGACAACTGTCACTGATCACTGTGATACTGAAGAACCGTTTGAAACAGCTTCTGCAGCCTCTTTGTTCTCTGGGTTTTGAGTGGATTTCTGGACGTTTGTTCTGGATGAACACCAGAGACAATGATCTCCTCTGGAAGTGGAAGTCACACTGAATGATTCAATATGTGTTTCATGTCTGTGAGTTCATATCATATGGAGTTATGACTCCGGGGATTATTAGTTACATTAATAATGTTTCCATCTCTGGCTCCTGGTCCACTCAGGACGCGTTCAGGCCCAGTATTGACTGTAGGTCACCTGTGATTTAGCAGCTAAGTAAGTATAAAGTAGCATAAAATTGAAATACTCAAGTAAAGTATAAAATTTAAAAAAATTAAAATTGTATGTAAGTGCAGTACTTAGTAAACGTACTTTCCAGCACTGTTAATGTTGGACATGTTAGTTTTTTGGTCAATGTTTAACTCATGTATTTGAGATAAAAAATCAGTTTATTGGTGAAGGTCAGCTGGTTGTGCAGCAGTGAAACAGAAACACAGGAAAAAACACAAAGCACTTAAACACATCATATCAATACAAAATAGAAATGTGTCAAAAACAGAGGACACAAGTTTCAAAATCAGTTCAGTTGTGAACAAAAGTATGAAACTATCAAATACAGACTTTGGGTCCTGAATGTGTTTCTCATGTCAGCAGCTGGCAGAGGAATCAAACGGGAACAGATCGATATTTTCAGTCTATGCAGGTCATGTGACGAAAAAACGTGTTCAGAGTTCATGTTTTTATCAAAGTCTTTCATTCCAAGTTCACATTTCAATCAAGTCAAGTTCCCGACCCTTTTAAAGAGGTTTGGAGTCCAACGGGGAGGTGTGTGTGTGTGTGTGTGTGTGTGTGTGTGTGTGAGCTCCTCTTTATGACACATTTAGACAAATTCTATTAATAAACACAAACTAAGTATTTCATTAGAATTACAATAGAATCAAAGAAGTAAAATAAAGCAGATTTCAGTCAGACAGTTTATGAAGTCAGCAGTCAGCACTAAATCCACCCCCCTGTCATGAGATCAGATAAGATCAAACTTTATTGATCCCCACAGGACAAATTCAGGTGTTGCAGCAGCACAGGACAGAAATAAGTTCAGATACATAGAGATAAGTAAGTAATTGATTAACAGTAAATAAAATAAAAACAAGACGACATAACTATAGAAACAAGTGCAATTAAAATCCAAATTACAAAGCAAGCAGTACACATACACACAGTACCCACGACCAGTGTTGTACTTAAATACTGCAGTACTCTCTCAAGTGAAGTGACACAGTGGTGTGATTAGTACATGTAACGGTAATATTATACCATCTACTATAACACCAGAATAATTATGGTTCTTAGATTTTGTTTGTCTTAATATAGAAATATAATAGAAATATGTTATCGTATACAGAATAACATTAACATGATAGTAAAATATAGTACAGTGTAATGTAGAATGGAGTATAAAGTAAAATGTAGAAATGCTTTAATGTAGTAAAACATAATATATAGTGTAAAATGTATTATATGTGATAAATATAGTATGATATAATGCAGTGTGCATGTGATGCAGGACCATCCAGCAGAAGGTAGAGCTGGGGTGGCGTCCCTGCTGTTTGAACACTTTGACAGTAAAGTGATGATGAAGTGACAGCAGCATCGTGTCTCTCTGTGTTTCTTCTGCAGCTGAACAAAGTACCACCACAAAGCCTCTGTGACTGGATGTGAATCAGCATCTTCCAGGGGAACATCATCAGTGTTGTTGGACTCTGCTACGAATCAGTGTGAGGACGGAGAGGAGGACGTCCCTCCCTCTAAAACCACTCTGTGTGGGACACATGAAGCTCACGTCACCACCATCATTATTCACACTCACTGTAACGTCTGCACTACTGAATAACAGCTTACAACAACTAATACTTAACTACTAACTTTATTAGCTAACAAACACCCCAACGGCTCATTAGTCAACTAACCAACTAAGATGAGACAGCATCTTTCATCAGATCACATTCTGATGAACAGGAGAACGTTACTCATCCACTGTCTTCTTACTGATTTTCTGTCTTTCTAAAATTTGAAGAAAAAAAATGGTGACAGTCTGATCAAATTCATCTTTTTTTTTAACATTAAACTCTTTCATTTGTCAATTGTTTGTTTGTATCAGGATGCAGCAGCAGAGACCAGACCCTCCTGAACCCAGCTGTGTGTCCCTGAAGAGTGACCGGTCTATTGATGGCCTTATTAACTTTAAAATTGGACAACCTGCTGATGGAAGGTAAGAACTTAAAACTGCCGTTTGTTATTATCTGACTCTCCTGAGAAGAACTTTCCTTAGTATATTCTGCAGTTTGGCCAGTGGTGGTTTCTGATCCTCAATTACTCCCTTGTAGGGTTCAAAGCTTTTGTGACAGCTGATGGATCTCTATGGCTCATAGCGTATGGGGCTTTGGCTGATTTCTCCTTCACTAGGCCGAGTCACTCTGCTGCAAAGTGAACAATGACTGTTGGGGGTTCCAGGCCCTGAGGGGTGATCTGGGCTGGGCTCCTCCTCCGGCTCACCTGGAGTGGATCCTGTGGCCTGCATTGCTATCTCATGTCCCAGGCTCTTCATTTTTCC